>BGZK01004289.1:0-14875 GCA_005406025.1 Eumeta japonica | reverse complement strand
GCATTGACAATAGTATTTTTAGTTTTTACTTATTTGTTGTTTTTTGTTTTTATTGAGATTAAATGCAAATGAGTGAGGTACACAAACGCAGCACAAAACAGCAGCCAATGCTATAAGAGACATTTTACGACCATATAACTTTTTATTTGTTTTTGATAAATATGCAAGTTTTCGTTTTTAACAAAACAATATAAATGACGTTACAAATGAAACAAATTGGTTGCCTTCGAAGCCACTACGACTTTGTTTGTTTGCACAAACACATTAAAGACAAAAACTAACATTTAAATTATTATTTATGCAAGCGAATGAGTTCAAAGTAATATTGAGAGCCAGACAGAAAATTTCATTAAAATTAAGGATTTATTTAACTTGAAACAATTCAAAAAAATGTAGAATCCCTTGAAATTTAATCACTCTTATAGATAATTAAACAGGTTCAATAACAGCATTATTTTGGACTCACCATCACATAAGCTTATAAAATGATAGGTCAAACTTCTTAGTAAGAAATGTTTACCTCTTGAATGGACTTAAGTTTAGAAATAATTCGAACGATGTGCCGAAGACACTATCCTAGTGAATGTTTTACATAGCAGGTAAATAATGGAATAGGATCAGATTTTATCTGTTCAGAGCACTATATTAATAACGCAAGAAGTGTTAAAGGTTAGTCCCATATATTTCTAATAAAATTTCCTAAAATTTAATTTTAATTTTCTGGTCATCAAGTGTTGCAAAAAAAATCGCTTAAGACATTGTACTGACTTCGTCCATGGCGCTTTATTTGTAATAATTAAATTTTTTTATATAACTAAAATTGTAGCAAGCACAAGAACCCATAAATTGGCTAATTCAATATAGAACTGCTTTTGCGCCGTTTTCTGTAACGTTATCTGCTATGTTGTCACAAATCTTCAATTCTCATTTAAATTATTATATTATTTTCAATAGACCTGCATAACCTTGCAAATTAGTAGACCACAAAAAACCAGATACTTCAGACTGAGTTATGACAATAATGTCGCCGAGAGGAAATTCACACTGTTATATACGTATTAATACTTTCATTCTACTATATGAGACAAAAATCTAAGTACTTTACATGCGCTGATATAAAATAATAAATTTGAGTGGTTAAAGAAAATAGCCATGCGAATAAATGGGCCAACATAAAGCTTTACACGGCAGCCGATAAGCTATTCGATGTAGGCGTTAGGCGTGTCGATGCTTGAAAATTTCCATTAAATAAAAGAATAATTATGTAAAAGATTCAATTTCATTATCACATACATTTATATTAAATGTTCTAGATATAGTATGAGCCAAATGCGTTTATATACGACAGTTAGTGAAAATTTTGAACTTCGTATTGCAGCAAAGTACTATTAGTGACGGCCAAAAAATCAAACCTGATCCAGTGGAAGGTATTATTGTATTGGTAGTATTATCGAAAAAGTTTCAAAAGTAACAAAGTTGTATGGTATGTACATTTTATTTTTAATTTACTTTTCTTGTCTTGTGTTCTTTAAGAAGAAAAAGAAGAAGAACTGAAGGGAAAAGCTCGATTAACATTCAAATAATTATAAAATTAAAAATAGAGTTCGAAGAATTATATAAATAGATGATATTAAAAGATATTTTATAGCAACTTTTATAGCAACATTATAAGTATTGCTGCGAAAAAATGTGTTATGTTTTCTATAACGATGTACTAGATTGCCATGATCAGTATAAAAGAAATAAGGATTATTCATTATTAATATCGATACTATTTGTACTTTTCAAATTTCCATACAAAATACAGGAGCCTATATGAGCAACTTTCGATTTTCCACTATGATTGAATTAAGCGATCGAACGAATTTTCATTTGGTATTATGACAAAGATTCAACTAAATGTGCGCTATTGTGAATTTCACTAATTTAAAGTATTCACAATAATCTTAATCGATGGCACGCAAATATTAAAAGTATTTTGTTGATATTTTACAAGTTTAAAAAGGTTTCTTCATAATATTATTTAAAAAGCTAAATAAAATAAAAAATCAATGAATTTAATGACTCTTCAATATTGGTGTATGTCTGGCAGACTGTTTGGTCCTCGTACAAGTTTCTCTAATTGTTGCTTTTGTTTACAATTTTAGACCTACGGGCGTACATCAAAAAAAAGTGTAAATTATTCAGTAAAGTAATGTAAAAGTTACAATATGGATTTATTTCATTGTTTTAAATATGTCACCAAGCGCACTGTAACGTTGATCGAAAGCTAAATTGTGTTCGACTAAAAATTCGATACACAACGAAATTTTCGATAGTGTTACCAACTCATAATACCATTATAACATTCGTTGTTCGATTTTCGATACCCAGCGAAAATCGAAAACCGAATGCAGTTCATAATAAGGGCCATAGATATCAAATAAAAATAATTTTTTTTTTAATACACCCATTAATCGCTATAAACACATTTGCCATTACATTTTCATCATTTTATGATCATCATACATGAAAATTGTAATAAAGTTGCCTTTAAAAAGAACATTGTAAAAAATGCTTATACATATGTAAATGGAATATAAATATGTAGTGTTTATGCAAACACAATGTACTTAATTCATTAATTTGTACGCAAGTTTGTTAATATAGGAAACATACTATATTGTATATTATTAATTTAATTCATTTTATTTGCTTCTTGCTTTCACAAGAGACAAAGACAAATTAATGAATATAATAAATTATAATGACATATGTGTGTTGAAGTAAGCTATGGTATAATAAGGTTCATATCAATACCTGTTGTATTGCTCTGTGTATTTGTGGAAACATTTAATAGAATGAAGACCTGTAGTGCGATTCTGTATCCAATTTTAACAATACTTGTCATTGTTAAAAATAATAACAAGTGAATTAACGATTTTGCTATTCTGTAGCCAGATATTTAACAACACTTGTTATCGTGTTGTTATTAGAGTCAGCTGTTGTTGTTTATAAACAACAAAGTGATTGTAGTAGTTTAATTTCGTTAGAGAAAACAACATAAAATTTTATTATATTTGTATATTAAATAAAGTTTTTTGAAAAATAAATAAAATTTGTGAAATGGCATTTGAATATTTAGGGTATAGTTTGTCAACACAAGAGCAGCAAAGCAGTTTGAGTGTAAGTCGGCGTTTACTACGATAAGCAGATAATCCTTTTGATCTGCCAATCACGGAGTTCCGAAAACTTTATCGTTTATCTCCGGAAGTACGTTTCCAATATCACAAAATGCTTAAAATATATAAAAATGTAAATTGCTCGCAGCTTAGCGGCAAAATTTTTTCAATTCTTCTTTGCACTTTTCGCTATTTTCACATATGTTTTACCAGTGTTGCCACTAGACTTACATTTTTCTCGATGTTGTTAATTATAAGTTAGAGAATAGCAAAATCGTTACTGCAAGCAACAAAATAAATTGACAACATAACAATCTCTATTATTGTTAAAAGTTACAGAATCGCACTACTGTTGTGGTAATTTCTAAAATAGTTGCCTCATTTATTATATGTGCTTCGACTTCACGCTTTATTTTAGAAATATTTTATTACTAGACATAAACTATTTCAGTCCTTAGCGAAGCAGTATCGTAAGGCATGATATTTTTTATTGCTTACCAATTAATGCGAACTGTATTTTTGCTGGGATATTAATAGGATTTAATGCGAAGTTAATGAACTAAATATATCTGGTTATAACCAGTGACAAGAAAATAATCAGAATGTTACAGCCATATGGTTACAGTATTTTAAGTAGAAATATGTTGTTTGGCACAACCTAATATATTATCGTAGTGAACATAATATTGTTGCCGCAATCGTATTACAAACGAACATTTCTTTGTGTAAAGTTAATGTAATAATATAAATAGGTTTTCACCGCTGTTGAGTAATTTTAGTTGTTCACAATAAAATATATTCAACGCTTTGTTATTTGTAGTGAATTTTATGTTCAACATTTTGTAATTTGCAATGAATTTTAAATGCCAGCGATATGTACAAGTGATATAAAAATACTGATATTTAATTGAAATTTGCATTTGAAAGTACTTACAAAAATGTTGCCAAATGTTAAGCAACTTGAATGAGGTGTAAAATACAATTAAATTAGAGTACAACTTCATATGTGGTTCTATTGTCAACCAAAATGATGTGTACTTTATTATTCGACATAAAGCCCAAATGTAAATTCTGCCAGCGAAGTATTACTACTAAAGTTCAACTTTAAAATTTAGACACATGTTTCAAAAATTTGGAAATGCTAAAGAACGACGTTATTTCCTCGATACCTTATTGATTTAAGCACGAAATTAACTCGTCTCACACAATTTTTACTTTAAATGCACACAAAATAGGAAAAATCAAGTAATAAATTAAACTTCCATATTTATATGTGTTCTGTAGGAAACAGTTAATACAATGGTGATGTCTCCAAAATAATTAAAATATGGACAAAAACTTAAAAATTAAAACACCAAACTACAATCATGCACAATCGAAAAGAAAAATGAAATCAAGTGTTCTGCCTTAAGATTTATAAGATTAATCAGCTGCTGTGTGATTTGGAATGACTTAATTGCTCATAAGCATGTTTCTATACAAATGTTGTTATTGCAGGAATTACCAACATTGTTTGTATCTTACATTCATGTGCTTAAGCTTCTATAGACAACTTGTGATTAGGATAACAAAGAATAATTATAAAAAATATATATATTTACTAAAACCATCAATTAAACAACATTTAGAGGTTTGGAATTGTTTAAACATCAAGAAGGTGAAATGTTGCTTACATTTGTTTATGACAAACTACACACACCCAATCGGTGGTGTGTATGGTAAATTCTTGACACGCTTTGCATACTCGCAGTTTACACACGCGACAGGGTCCACCTCGATTTGTAATGCGTCCTAGTTTTGCATTACAGCGGGCACAGCGGCGATTAGATTCATTTAGCAAAGGTTGAGCGGGAAATATGTGATTGTTGCGTTCTAATTGAAATTGTTGCTGCTGTCGAAGTTGCTGTTGCTGCAGTTGTAATTGCTCCTGTTTTATTTGTTGTTGTTGCTGCTGTTGTGCACCACGTTGCTGGGACATACCAGACGTTGAACAAGTGTATGTTGTGGTTGTGGTTCTAACACTTACATCACCATTACCACCGTTGCCTACTAGGCCGCCACCAAGTTTCAAGGCGCCTTTACGTCTCAACGATAAAAGTTCGGCCCGTAAAAGCCTTTGCTTATTAAAATAGTACACACATGTTCATAGTTTTGCGAGAACAAAGGAAAGCAACACATTTTCATTAAACAATTGATTTAAAAAAATCCCAAATTTATTTACCAAATGACGTGTTGGAAATTTTGCGTACGTGTAAAAATACAAGACATTGTTAGAGTTATTTGAAAATAGAAAAGACGTGTTGATTTGTTATTTTGATTCAGCATTTAAAAGTAGAACAAGAATATTGGTGTTAGTTTTGATTTTTGATGTAGTAGGGCCACGCACACATACACATGTGTAAATACAGACATAAAAAGAGAGAAAAGAAAAACGAAGAGAAAAAGTGCATAAAGATTTGTTAGTAAATGAGTGTTAACATTTTGTTAAAAAAGTACTACTAATGTATTAATATTTTTAAAGCGTTAATTTATATAATTGTTGTTCTTATTTTTACTAAATTTATTCTAAACTACAAATTATAAAAATCAATTAAATAAAATTTGAAAAAACCCAAACAACCAAATGTTATATTTCCCAAAGCAGGTATGAGTCTGTGGTGTATGAACAGTCGCCCACATTACTGATACGAAACAGCATTTGTTTTCACACACAGCGTTGCCAGAAGGATAACATTGATAAGCCATAAATCGTTAAAAGGAAAGTGTTAAAGCGATTTACATTTTCAACACATTTTTCAGTAAAATCACAAAATTAATAGTTATTTTTCTTACTTTTATTTTTTGATCAGATATATGTAAAAAATTATAAAATAATAACTAGTTCGGATAATAATAATAACAAAAAGTCGCTGGGTTTGGCGAAAAAATTTGTAGCGTTGTTAAGACTTCATATAAAATGATACAAATAACAACAAACACGACAAATTAAAAACAGTTAAAATTGTCGCTCTGAGATGGCAAAAATCATTCAGGCAACAAGTACAACAAAGTGATACAAATTGGAAGTGATTAAAACAAAATCAAATATAGACAGAAAGTAAATCAAAGCTCTGGTGTTTCAGTTGTCTAAGCAGCAATGCAAAACAGTGCATGGTTAGATGAAACCATAGTTCGAAGCAAAGGTACGAAACAGCCAGGTTGTACCCCAGCTAGTAAGTCTTACTTACTTTTCTTGTCTTCATTAAAGGTTCACTACAATTAATCACAAAACAATCCTTTCACATTTTCAGTAAAATCACAAAATTAATACTTATTTTCTTAGTTTTATTTTTTTGATCAGATATATGTAAGTGGAGTTTTTACAAGAATCACCAACTGATTTCTAGTCTAGAAGTTTCTAACAACAAATTATTTCAAAATGATGGCTTTCTAAATATTTTACAATTTTGTTGATAGCCCTATAATAGATGCTAAAATTTTGCAATATAAATTAGACAATCGAACAGTTTTATTTTACCTAATAGTATATCCTAAATTGTATCTTTATTTCATAGTGTCTAGCATTATATCGCACTTGATCAACAAGAAGCCACGTTATTTAATTTCCAGTTTTTAAATTGCAATAATTATTGTCAAAGATTAAAATTCTTGGTTTTTTTGAGTTATCTACAATTTAACAATATTTGTATATTTATCCCCTTTGTTATAATTTCGAGTTATGATGCTTTAATATTAGTTATACTGCTACGAATAAAGTTAAATTTAAAAAAGAATAACTAAGCAGCTGTACTTTTATGTGAGGATAAAATCTTGTTAACTATTATCGCAAAGACAATTCAAAACATTCTCAATTTTTCACGTCATATATATTTTGAAATCACAGCTTATCGTAAACTATTTCAGTTTGTACTTCTCTCACAATTTTTCCATGAACCTGGCAGAATGTTGATTAAAAATTGTATTAAATTTCTACAATTAAAAAAAAATTAATTTTAACTCAAAGAGAATTGCAAATTTTTTTTTGTAGGAAAAATCACATTTCATAGAAAATAACCATATTATTTTAATATTAACAGCCTGGCCAGCGATATCGATTGACATCTTAAGCGATCGACATCAAGTCACTCGATATCGCTCGCATGAGCGCCCCACTATTTATCGAATTTCGATCGTCTGGTTTTACATTTTTAACGTAATCCATTTACGCATTGTAAAATGCTTATATTGCCACATCAAAAATTTCACAAACAAAACGCTAATTTGAAAATAAAAATCGCCAAGACATGCAAATAAAGCAAAAATGCACCTCTATGGTAGCTAATGAAGATAATAACAACAACAAAAAGTGAATACAAAACAAATGTCAAATAAATTTCTTGGAAATACACACATGCCATTTATGTATACATATATATTTTTATTATGACAACCAAATTTATTAATTCTTTATGAAATAAAGGCCATTTATGTATAAGTGTATTTTCATTAAAAATATTAATTATTTATTAAAAAATTCAAATTTCTGTTGGTTTATGCTTGGACTGTTGTCGGTTTTATACGGCAATTTTTCTAACGAACTCCTGATTTGCTTCTGTAGATTTTACCAGGACGTGTAGCTGCTTCATTGTTGAATTTTTACACTAAAGAATTTTTATATATACCTATGTACTAATGAAAACAATTAATACAATATTATTGCTATATACATACATACATATGTACATACACATACATATTTCGTTTTTTTTTCAATTGAAAATTTTATAAATGACAAAAACAAAACTGTTGTTACGGCTATTAGTTCAAGCTTTATTGTTGTGCCTTTTTTGCTGCAATATTTTATTTTTAATAATGTATTTTATAGTAACATCATTTTTCAATAATGTTATTTACACATATAGTTACCACTTTTCTTATAAAACTGTGTTAAATTATAAATTTATTGCTTTTTTCTTTGCACTTTTGCCTCTGTCGACAATCAAAACACAAGTGACAGCTTTTGACATTTTCGGTCGCATAACATTTGTTAGTGGGATGCAAATTTGTATGAACGCGATTACGTTGTCGATCGCATTCATTGTTGATCGACTTGTCGTACGCCGCAAATCAGCTGTTTGTCGTTAAAAATTAATATGAACGATGTCGATCGAGATCGCGGGCCAGACTGTAAATTTTGCATTTATTCGAACTTATATATATATATATATATATATATATATATATATATATATATATATATATATATATATATATATATATATATATTTAATTGTTACAGTAACATTTATATTTTTACAATAATCAACTTTTAATTTTAAGAGATCACCATTATTTTATATATATATGTATTATTTTATCACAATTTATTCAGAGAAAATACGCAAAACCCCATAAGTAATTTTATATATATATATATATATATCACACATTTTTCTCATTTGTTTTTGGGCACTAGTTCATTCTTAATCATTGCTTGCGATTAAGACCTGTTAATAAATTATTTGACATAGTTTTGGGATAAGATTTTTCACAAAGCAACAACAGAAAGTAAAATTGAGCTCGTGGCTGAGTTTAAGCGCCACTACAAGTGGTGCACCAGTCTGTGTTCCAGATCGAGATGCTGATGATTATTATAGCGAATATATAACAGCTGACTGTCCTCAGCTATGATCAAAACAGGTATTAATCACAAGCAATGATTTGGAAATAAACTTGAGCGCGAAACAAATTAAAAATAATATATTTTTGATGTTTTATTTAAAAATTAAAATTAATGCTATTTTAGTATATATTTCCTTTTGATTTAGCAGTACTAATTTATTAAATTACTAGAGTTAAAGCTATTTCAATACCAAAAGGAAAAAAAATAAAAATATTAATAATAATAGGGCAGGCTAAACTAACAGAAACGAGTGTAAAGTTAAATTTTCTCCAAAAATATAAAACCAATTTTATTTTCGACGTTTTTAGCTTGTATTTTTCTATGTAATTAAATACTTATTATCATTTTAGTTGTGATTACAACTGATTAAAATAGATTTATTAGAGTTGTGAACACCCTCTTCTTGGGCAAACACATTAACTTTGTTTAATAAAATAAATAAAATAGCTGGTAAAATTTGTAAAACGGCACAGCTATACAGTGACGATGATGCTTTGTAACGTGATAAGCGAAGACGTGTTGGTTCATATTCTTAAAAAAGCTGGATTGATAAATTGTGCAATGATTTTCCTCTTGATTACAAATGATGTAAACCAGATGCCAAAATATGATGAATGAACTTACCGAAATAACAGGCAAGTGAAATGTGTTAGATGTTAAGCAAAATGTGATGAAACTTATGTTACAACAGGATTAGCATACCAGTACGGCTTTTAGAAAGCGAAACTTTATTTTGCATAATCTTGAGTTTTTAGGAAAAGAGTAAAATGTACATTAATCTATTTGCTCTTGCCCCATAAACTAAAAAGTTACTGACACAGAGTGATATTAGGATTTAAGATATTTGCATCATTAATGACGTTGGCATCAAAGATGTAAAAACAAATCCCCCAATATGTGTTGTTTTTTAAATAATTCACAAAACAAATCATGGTATGTAAGCAATCATGTTTTAATATGAATATCAATCAGGAAACGAGAAACTCGACAGAGTTCCAACTTATAGTTAGAATAATTTCGTACCAGAACTAAAGTGAAAGTGGCTGAAAACGGGCCAAGCTATTGTATAATAAAACTAAATTATATGAATATATGAGCCCTTGATTTTGACAGTGGTATGAGTCAACAGTTTTTTAACATAATTTGAAGAGAATGAATGTATGAAGAAAATGTGAGTTATAACACTTTTAAAATCAAGAATATGCAAAATGTTTTAACTTCTTAATTCCCCGTTTTAATCCGTTAGACGCCTTATTTCTTGTTTTTGCCTTCTAAGAAGGACAAAAGACCCATACATTCGAGAGCTAGAGGGTTAAGTTATTCTACAAAATTATTCTCCACTACATTTTACATAAATTGGCTAAATATAGCTTTTACCTAAATTATAAGGGTCACAGGATTTTTAGCTCTTAAAAAAATAAGAAGCTAAACATTTTGTGGTGTCTTATTTCTGAGTTTCTAGTCGAGTTTCCAAAGACTTATAATAAAATTTCTTTAAGAATGTATTTGCAAAACATTTCAGCCCCTTAAATCATTGATTTCATGTTATGTTTTAGACTCTTTTTAAAAAGAAGGACTAAAAAGGCCCATATGTGGAGGAGCCGGGAAACCAAGATGTTCTACAAAAGTATTCTCCGTAACACTTTACTTAAATTTGCTGAACAGTTTTTACCTAAACTGTAAATGTCATATGGTTTCTTATTCCAATTAACAACAAGAATCTCCCAAACGAAATTTAGATGAAAACTACGATACACGTCTTTTTTTTCTTTATCTCTATCAAAATTTTTAGGTCGAAATTTGTAGTTTTTTTGGTGTTGTACAGTGTAATTGCAATATAATAGCAAATATTTGGGACTGTAAATGTCAGATTATTAAACTTTTACATGCTTTTATTACGAATTTTAAAATTCTTTTACAATTTACGAAATTACTGTAAAATATTTTACCTTAGAGATTTTTATTTAGATATTTATTTAGAGATAAATAAGTACATAAATGTAGGTACTAATAAATTAGTAATAAAATTAGCTATATAAAATTAGCTATATGTATAGCGTCTAGGCCTTAAGCTGTAATATTTTCAATTTATTTGGAATCTTATACAAGAACATTTAATTAAACATGATAGTGTCGAGTTATACTCTTAAAGTATTATTTGCTGAAATAAAATTAAAAAATATAATTTTTTTGTTTTTACAGATTTTCAGAAATTGTATTAACTTTTTAATTGATTGTCCTGTTAGTAACGCAAGTCAGGTAAATGGGGTTTCATTAAAAAAAAAATGGTGTTCATGTTTAGGACAATCAGACAGGAGATGTCGTATAGTAACAGGTGTAATATTACCACAGTCATATATAGCCCGATTTTTCTTCCTATGATATGACCACCCTACAAATAATTATTGGATTACATGGTCTAAAGGAGTACTTTTGGAGTACTCCTATGTAATGCTAGTATAGTATAATGCAAGTGCTTAGGTTTTTTTCAACGATTTGGCAACACTAGAACATTTTGGGAGTACTTTCATAAGTGGTATGCATGTTAGTGAGTACTCCAGGGAGTAGTTTTGGGAGGACGACAATGTAATGTGATCTAGTTCTAGGACATCGCAATGTAAATCGGAGAATTTTTTTATATACATTTCTTTTACTTTTGGAATACTGCTGTTATTTGTGGGGTATAAGTAATTATAATATTATCCAGCCGAAGTCTTATGAATTTAATTACGTCCATTTGATTAATATTAGTATCTTTAATTGTCAAATTGGTAAAGTTATTCTTCTCAGTATTAATTGATCTACGCCAGCTATTTGCTTCGTTCCAGACTTCATCTAGCATAAGGTAAGATGTATCCCAGTTAATGTATTAATGTTTGTATTAACCGTTTATTAATGGAAATTTAATAACTTGCTTGGCGATGTAGAGACATTTGTACGTCCAATTATGTTTATGCTATGCCTGCTGGTAAATTATTTAAAAAATTTTAAAATACATTTTCGGGAATAAATTTTGACCAATCGATTCTAAATTTGTTTAGATAATCATCCTGCTAATAAAGGGGGAAAATAATTTTGAAATCAGTTTTATATTTTTAAAGTCCAGTTGCAAGATTGCAATGTTCGCAACTGATAATATTGGAACTAGTGCTAAATATGCTCACATTGTTTTTCATTGACTTATACCATATGAAAAATATATATAAGAAAAGGGTCGAAATGAAAGCAACAGGGCCAGCCAGCATTTAATTGTATCAAATATGGCCCAATTGGCACAAATCCCATCACTTATTTATATGTATTTATTTATTTTTTTTTTTGTAGAATATTATCTTAATTGTTGTATATTTGAAAGGAAGCTCGCTACAAAATTTTATTGTCCTTAAACAATAGTTAGTTTATTTAATACCTTTGAAAAACAAATTTAATTAAATTTTATTTGTGTTTTTATCTCAGGTTTTCTTGCAACACAATTACAAAACTGTCATAAATTTGAGTCAAAAAAAAAAAAAGGCAACAGGGGAAACAAGCATCTTTTATTTTCTTTCTCTTTAACTTACAAATAAAACTGATTTGAAAACTTTTTAACGTCGAAAAAACATCATAAACTTGCTTATTTAAGCATGCAAAATTGAAAAGGTTTTTTTTATAAATATTTTTTTTTTACTATTTAAGGTACGCTAACTTACTTTTCATTTCCGTTACAGATCCACTCATACTTTGTTGTGATAGAAAGTTAAAAAAAAAATACATATTCCCTGCTGCAGTCTACGTTAACAATAATAAAAGAAAAATTCAATTTACAGACAAACTTTGCAAAGCGACAAATTACATATCTTATTTGTTACTATAACATTTGCTTAATCCACTAAAAAGGAAAAAAAGAAAAATTCTGGTTTCATCAGATTTTGAGATCTCAGCATAATTATGCACACATTTATATTGTTTTTAATTATAATGAGTTTAATGACTGTTATGCTTATTACGGTCACTGTTGCGGTTTGAATCTCATTTGTGTGATGGTTTATATTCGAATTTTTTCTGGCACAGTTTACATATGAACAACCATTAAAAGCCAGCATCTACCAAAAAGAAAAACTCATTAAAAGCAGAAACACATTAGTGGGGCTCAGTGATATTGTGGCATTTTGCATCATTACCAGTGAGCGCTGTTTTAAACTAACTTTGCACAGGTTTTACAAGAGATGCTACTGCTGTTTTATATAAATTATTATTATAATAGCTCTGTTCACAACCTTGTGTATTTGTGATTGTTGTTTTTGCTCTGCTTGTTGCAGAATTCATAATTGGTGTTGCATATAAAGTTATTAATTACATTTCTTTGTATTTTGTTATACCCCATTTACACCAAAACAAAATCTAGCTTTTGAGATTACAAGCGAAATCTAGTAGATTTTGAATTGATTTTCCATACAAAATGAAGTCTACTTTTCAAGTAGATTTGAACGGAATCTCTTAAAACATATCCAGTGCCAAACGATGCAACTGAGATTTTTTTACATATTGTACTGGAAACTTCAACTTTGTACAAATAAAACTAGACAGCTTGAAAGAAAAGTATACCAAAAATCACACATAAACCATGAGAGTATATTTTAATTAAAATTTTCTTTAATATGATGGCAAACTCAAGTTAAAGGTAAGCAAATCATACACAGACAAAATATAAAAATTTAACACACATAAATACACACAAAGCTGATATAAAATTTTGATACATGTTAAAAAGATGTGGTGTAAACGATGAAGATATCAAAGTGGATTTAAAATGAAATCGTTTTGGTGTAAGAAGACTATTAGTGTAAATAAATTATAATTGTATGGATTTTTGCAATTGATGACATTTATTTCAAAGTAACAACGGCAGATAAGAATTTGATTTACGTCAGTACCTGCCATTACGTCCTGACGGTGTACCAAATCCGCGTGTTGTGTTAAAGCACGCCATACCACCATGACTGTAATAATTGTTAATGCTAGGCTGGGTTTGTTGCTCATAACTGCCTTGCATTATACATAGACTCCTTGGGGTTCGAACCCGCCAAGTACATATTTACGATCAGAGTCTACAAAATTACTCCACCTCATACCACTACGTTGCAGTCGAATAGGCACTTCAACCGCGATTGGCAAAGTTTTCCCTTTATAGAATCTTCCTGGGGCTACAATCCCCGTAGTACGTATATAACCCTCGGCTCGAAGAGCAATCCTACAAAAGGCCACATAGGCTTTTTACTAAGGTTTGGTTATCTAGAATGCAGAACATCAAGCTGTTACTCCACCTGCCCTGGGGTGAAAGTATCCACGACAATAAAATTATGTAATTACTAGTATTTAATACAACGTAAATATAGATAAACAGAGAGTAAAATAAGCTGGTGACTGAATGACGCCACAGCACTTATGTATGTAGTTCGCACCAATTCGAGTCAGCGCCAATGAGTTGGATATGAAATTGCTGACTGTACCTCAGTTAAGGTAGAAAATTGTACATTTCTGGCCCTCTTTAACAAATATTAATCGCAAGCAATAATTTAGAAATGAATTTGAGGCCGACAAAGAAATTAAAAGTTTATGATGAATACGGGGAAGTTCAAATAATTAATAAAATTTAACATAAAAATTAGAGCAAAGAAATGTTTAATCGTTTTACAAAAAGCAGTGATGCGATTAGGCCAAATAGGTTGCATAACAAATTGCAGTTTATATGCAATAATGTGCAAATTCATTAAACATATGAGTTAAAGAGGTTTTATTATCTTTCTTACACTGGTTGCAGGTATCACTGTTTGTAGTATTGCATAATTTTGTCATATTCAATATGTTGAGTGCGCTGCTGAATATCATCCTCAATTATTTATTATTGAAAAATACAAATATTCAATAAGAGTTTATGCAACTCATTTCCTTTCCTGAAAATAAATAGTGTGTATACACGGGGTGCTGCGCAATGTCGATAAAGTTGGGTGGTAATACAACTAGTAAGCGAACTTCTATATTTTGCGTCACATTGCAATTAGCATTTAAGAAA
>BGZK01004288.1:0-14885 GCA_005406025.1 Eumeta japonica | reverse complement strand
GCGGCTCTCCCGCCTGCCTCAACAACCAACCTCCTGTTGAAACACGCTGCCACAACACACGTTAATAAACTTGTTGACGTATCCCTTTCAAGGCACGAAGCAGTTTTTCGCTTAATCTTTTCGTTATGTTTGCAGCGAACCCAGCTACCAACGCCATTATCGGAGGCAATCTTGTCTCCATTTGGTTCTACCGTAATCACAACCGGCTGGCACGCGCTCTGTACACACTTAACCCTTGCTGGGACGACGAACGCTTGTTCCGTGTCGCACGTGATATTAATATCGCCTACTATCAACATATCTTATATTATGATCTGGTACCGGTACTACTAGGTGAGTATCTTCACAGTTTCCTCGGGCATTTCCATAGAAGTCTACTCTACCTACTGCTAGATATTGGCACCTAAACAACAATATTTCCTGCCTAGGTCATAAATATCCACTGATTGCCGGCGTAACATCAGCAGTTCACGGTGGTAACCACGTAGACGACTACGACGACCGACTCGATCCGACCGTGTCCATAGAATTTGTAGCGGCGACTCGATGGTTTCACACGTTACAAGAGGGCTCCATACAGTAAGACTAATAAGAAACAAACAATTTTAAACCACATCAGCGGATCTGATTGGCGCCCTAGACAAAAGTCTCTCCACAGGACTGTCCCTTTCGCTCATTACATTGGCGAGACAAGGAGAGCCCTATAAAGAGACTCTTATCTAGTGCATCATGCTGGACCCGCTGATTGACGTTTACATCAACGACGTACTCAGTTTGTACAGTGCCACGGGCGAGAGTCTCGGACAGAGAACTATCGTCGACGATACTCTCCGCACCGGCATCTTAGATTTCAACGGAACTCTCGAAGGTCTGACGCAGGCGGCGTTCCGGCAACCGAGCGCGGCCGCCGATCGCCTACTCGATCCCGATGTAAGTACGACATACTACCTCTGATCGTAAGTACTTCCCCGCTTACACCCCGAACTTTGCAGATGGGCGAACGCGTGTTGGGGAGATTGCAACGCGTGTCCGACGTCGTAGCCAGCGACATAATGAAAGGTCGGGACCTCGGGATACCGCCTTACAACAGCTACCGCGAGCTGTGCGGGCGCGCGCCGGCCGAGCACTGGAGCGACCTTTTAGACGTTATGGACTCGGCCGAGATATCGACGCTGCGTGGCTTATACGCGACGCCCGCCGACGTGGAGCTAGCGGTAGCGTTGCTGGTCGAGCGTCTGGCGGCCGGCACAGAGGTACCGCCGACGCTGGCGTGCATTATGCTGGAACAGTTGCGACACTGGCGCCGCGCTGACCGTTTTTGGTACGAGAATAACCAGCACCCCGGCAGCTTCACTCGAAGTAAGTGTCGCAAAACCACTTTAATACAGTAGAGGGTCATTTTTTCACTTTTTAAGAATAATCGAATTAATTTCGAATTTACAATTTTTTATCATATAATAACAAAACTAACATATTTTTTAAAACTTTTGTTTGTTTATAATGTAAGTTCTAAATTTATCGAATTTCTACGTTAGATTCATTCATTTAGGCGGACAGAAAAGTAATAGAAAAATGCCAGGACACCGTTTTTACTTTTTATTTTTACATTTTTATTAAAATGGCATCTACTTAATTGTATCGAACTAGCCAGATACAAAAAACACAATCAAAGACATTTTACTGCAACTTTTTACTTATAAAAAACGAAAAAACCTGACCTAGTACATCGATGACAATGTATGAAAATTTTAGTTATTTCTGGATAATTACAATATGTAATGCAAAGTTTTGTGATTACCCAAACAATTACAGCATATAAAGATTTTTCCATCTGAATTTAGCATGTTCAGTATGCTTAAAAAAAATCATATATGTTTTTACTGCTGGCTTTTTAGAAAGGTTGCCCTTTGACCTCTGTTATAAATTAATACGAAAAAACGACGATAGCAAAAATTAAAAATGTTTTATTGTTAAAATATTTTCACGCGCATGTCAATCCTAAATCATAGAGCGACACGTTTATGGAATACTGAAAATTTGTTCTATTTTTTATATCAAAAGTATATTAGAATTGTGGGGGCTAAGAAGATTTCTTTAACATTTGTCACTAAAATATGAAAAATTATTTCCAAGACCCAAGGGAGAAATAAGTAAAATAGAAATAAGTCTATGAGCAAACTCATGTCATAGAATAACACAACAAAACCGTATTGTTTCCATACACTGATAAAATATAATGTTATAAATAATGTATGTATGTATGTATTTTACACTAACTGTAGCCTGGGGCGCTTGCGTGAACTAATGAGCCTCTCGTATATATTAAGATTGCAAAGGTGTGATTTTTTTTAATTACATTTATTTATATAAAAAAATACGATAAAATAATAATACAAGACCATGCAATACAATATCCTACAATAAAAAGTAATACATTTCCGTCTTCAGAACTTTATATGTCTCCTTGATAAGTTGCAGCAAAATAAAATCCTATACTTTTCACTGAGAAGAGAATAAAGCCTGATAAATTGTACCTTAGACTACATCTTGCGCTATGACTAAAAAATCACAAAAAGTTTAATCAAAGCCCGTTCAGAACTTTTATTGTGTATCATCCTCATACAAACAAACGGAATCATATAAAATACTGATTTTAGTTTTGGAAAAATATGTTATCTATAGGGTTAATCTCGTTATGGGTTTATTGATGTATGGATTATGTGTACATTTCAAACAGTTTCTCTAATTTTTGAAATCAATTTTCGCTCACGATTTTGTCCATGTGGACACATCATGAATTCCGCCATCTTGCAAAGAGAGATCTTTCTTTTATTCTTGGTCCTAATCCCGGTATTATTCTCGATTTCAGTTCCGGTTCCAATCTCTATTCCTATCCTAATTTCGTTCTAAATTCAAATGCCAGTTTTTGTCTCTACTTACCGCTTTTGAGCATCCAATTCCGGTGTTGCCCGCGTTTGCCACGCGGGTATAGACCCCGTGGAGTACTAATTTTACATTATGTTACGTTAATGATTGCGTTATTTGCTTATGTATAGATGCAATAATTACTATTAAGCTATTGTATAAGCTTTTATCGCGGGCTTTGAGCGCGGCGACCGAATCAAGCAATTCCGTAAGGAAAATATAACCTAACACCCCCCACTCCGCCTACCATATAGCTCGGCCAAGTGTTCGCTTAACGTGTATGTATATAGTACAACTATACAAAGCTCGCACGGATCGAGACGAGCTGCTTTGAAATTGGACAAATACGTAAGCAGCTGTTTGTGAGATAGTATATAGGTGTATAGGTATCTATCATATCTTTATAGTGCAACATTCACCGCATGTGCCCCGTAAGTATACATGTAGGTATATATGTATACATAGGTGTAACTATGTAAAACAGTGAATAGTAGTTGCTGGTGGATAGCTATAGGCGTAAAATTTGTGTATAAAGTGTTTTAAATATTAATAAACAAAGTGCATTTATTAATGAAGAAAGTGATGAAAAACTTGAATTAATATCAAAGAAAAAAAAAACAATGTGTGGTTTTATGAAACCACGGTAAAAGTGAAACTTATTTTCATATCGTAGACATTAAACTAATAATTTTTTGAATAATATTTCATTAAGGGTATTGAAATCGCATCATCAATTTTAATTTTATTTTTGAAAAATTGGAATGATAACGGGAAATGATAGAAGTAGATTAGTTTTCCAAGTAATATTTTTATTCAACTCTGTGTTTTAGAATACTTTTACATAATTCTTAACAATTATTTAGGTGATATACAAACATTAACGCTTGCATTTTTGACGATATCTACGGCATCGTTCCGCTTTTAGTTGCTTTTGATGTAAAAGTTTTTCTGTAACCACATTTTCAGATAAAGGCTCACCTCACCACTTTGAACGGTGCTAGTACTCGGCATGGCACCAAGATCTTTTTTCCTTTTTCTATAAGCACGTACTCTGTCAGCGTTCTGTTTTTTTACGGCGTAAAATTAATTCATCGTCATTCATTTTTGCACTATTCTTCACTTATTCCTCGATGATCAGTTTTTCGAACTCACCAGGTGTGTCGTTGTTCATCAAAAGCAAATAAATAACACTATTCACATTAAACACTAATAACACCAAACAAAATAACGTGGAGCACTAGCGCAAAATTACCAATACTATAGCATTAAAGATGTATAGTGTGTATATGAGTGCTGACAGCGCCACCTAAAGGGAGTATTGGTACTATTACACTGTACTTAACACAATACTCGCTTATTTTCAACGTAGTATAGGTAACTTCGCCCGTCCCTATTGAATACTTTATAGTCTAGACAGTACACGGTCAGCTGATACGAAATATAGGCGCCGCCATATTGGCCTCGACTTCTCTGACGAGCAGTGGAAGGGAGCGCCTTTCACTTTACCCCTACTCTGCGGCCGACTGTAATGCGACATGCAAACGCAGACGAAAAAGTTTGAGACGATGTAATAAAAGTTTCACTTTAAAATACTGCATAAATAAATAAATAATTATAATTGCATAAATTGATAAAAAATGCTATGCAATAGCTTTACTGCGGCAGTCCCCGAGTGCCACACGTTTTTGTATTTTTTGTTGTATGTTAATATATAATTCAGGTGCACATATGTTTGTTTATCTATATGACGTCTTGTGACTACGACAAGTGATATTATCTACATATCATATTAATATTATAAAGATGAAAGTATGGATGTCGACATGTAAGATTGTTGCCATTAAACGCTCACACTACTTACTGATTCTGATGAAACTTGACAAAGGATGATTAGAAAATAATATCAATTGCCATAATATGAAAATGACAGTTTATACAATCCGCATCGATTCATTCAGGAGTAGAAGAATATCATTGAAATATAATTATTAATGAGAGCAGTTATGAAGTAATTTCTTTTGTAAACATGAAGAACATTATGAACATGAGAAAATTACATAACTAATAGACCTACAGTAAGTTAAGTTCAACATTATGGTAAATAGAGCCGGCACATACAAACGCATGTAAATAATATAGTCCGGTGCTAAATTCAATACAACGTCGTTATGACTATGGCCAGCGCAATCGTGTTGAGCAGGTACTAAATCGTTTAAGAATAATAATTACAAATGGGATTAAAATAAAATATACAAATTACAACATTCATCAATAAGCACGCAAATCTATCATCGTCAAGGGATTTAATTAGAAAGATCTTAACCAGAAAGTTAAAATGTTTCGTCTTATTTTATCGACTCACCAAAATTATTTTACAGATTTTTACAAAATTTTCGAAACAGTTTTACTATTCATCTGTCTAACGGTACGCAACTATACGCAAAACAATAAAAATATGACTGTTATGGAAAACAATAAACTTATTTTTAATCATAAGATGATATAAAAATTATGTGTTTTTCAATATTATTTAGAAATACCTGAATAACCAAATGTCGCTAGGCGTCTTTCGTGTCTTCCGTGAGAATAATACCACACTCTCGGAGAATATAGATACGAAGACACAGCTTTAACTATTGCTTTTCGTCGTGTGAGGGAAAGTTCCAATGTATCGCTTCCCCTTCCATGACTCCACTCTCCCCTCTGTCTTTCGCTCCCGCTCCATCATCACACTCCTCCCTCCATCAGCTATTCCTTCTATCCCATTTTTATTCCTAGTAAAGAACTGATATTGTACACCTCTCTGCTGAGCGGATTGTGGAACTCGAGTGGTTTATTGCGATGAGTGTGTATAGATCCCATCATTCTTCCTATGAGTTGTTTGAATCGATTATGGGTTGAGCCTTGTGTAGGATAGGTGATACTAGCGAATACATTGTGATATGTATGTAGACTTTATTGTAAACTTTACATACGACAACGATCACAGCGGTAGAAGAGTACAGTCTGTCAAACCTCTTTTTGGAGCCTGCAAGAATCGCATCGGTCGCTAAGACATATCTTAATAATATTTATACAAATGTCTACCCATTTCAGAAATACATTCTCAATAATTTAAAATCAAATCATATTGGTCAACTAGCGTGTTTTGAACTACCGGTTAGAATAAATCTAAAATAAGTTATAAAATGCATTCCGATGAATGAAAAACGGTTGATAGAATTTAGAAAATGTATCATACAGAGGATTGCGAAACAACAATCTTGTAGCAATTCCTATCAGTTAGTTATACAACTTCATACCTCATAAAATAAAAGAAGAATATGACAATATTTTTCAAATAAAAATTATTAAAATAAATGAGTCATTATCGTTCAGTGATCGGACGGCAGTGAGAATACACAAAAGATCGTAAGCCCTTTAAGACGAAAGGACATATAATAAAAGTGAGACATTTACCTAGTATGTTTTATTACGACTAAAACGAATCATATTAGTAGTAAAATAAAGATAGCAATAAATGAATGAAAACAACTTGGAGTGTCATAAAGAACAAAATTTTTAAAATTAAAAGTCGCGATCTTAAATTTGTACTTAAAATAAATGATAAAACTCTAAAAAAGACATAAAAGTTGCCAAAGCCCTTAAAATGTGTTTTACTGACGTTTCAATTTCCACAACCAAATCTCTCAATTCATCTCCAGCTCCTGTTGAATCTTTACTGAGAGAATATATACCGTCTATTAAAGTTAATTTAGAATTTAAATATGTAAATCCGGAAGACATCATTAAGGCATTTAAATAGTTGTATATGAAAGTGACTGCTGATCTCCATGGTTCGTCAGCTAAAATTGTAAATTCCATTATAGATTGTATTGCACCATAATTGGCCCTCGTCTTTAATAAATGTTTGGATGATGGCGTTTTTTCTGATTTGATAAAAAAGTTGTTCCTATATCCAAAGGCGGTAGTAAATCGAACCCCATTTGGGTGTTAGATTCAGTTAGAACTTTAAGCTTATACATGTATTAAGTAATTTTTTTTTAATTTGATCATAAATCAACTTCTATTACATTTTTATAGTAATTATTTAAAGTCTTAAAAACAGTTCGGTTCCATACTGGATCACTTAAAAATCGATGCTGGTGTTGAGCTTGTGGAATAAATTTTTGAAGTCTGGGAGTTGAGTAGTGAAGTGGAGAGTGAAGTAACTCCTGTCGCATTAGCGGAATGTGACAAGAGTTTATTGCGATCTCTCCAAGGCATTTGAATGTGTAAATCAAGAAACACTGATCAGCGCCTTGCGCCTTGGACCTTGAGTTTCTCTTAAAAGTAAGTTTAAAGACATTGTAATTTAAACTATGGCATCATAGTTTATTTACCAAAATTTAAATACGTAAAAAAAATCGATTTTTCTTTAATAAAAATAATAATAGACATCATTTCAATACGAAACATGTAAATGAACTGTGTTAACATCTTACCCGACGCCATAAGGTTCGCGAATTCATTTAAGGGGCTCTGTGGGATATTTAAAATTTACTTTTATACAAATTAAGCAAACAGTTTCCACAAAAGGGTATTATACAATATTTTCTTATTTAGAGCATAAATAGACATAGTGAACTCGATTTCCTACAGGTTTGTTTTTCATGCAATAGCTTTATGTATGATTCCATTTGTATACAATTTTGGTTTGAAAATAGCTACCCTCAAGTTTTTTGCTTGTTTTTCTTAAAGAATAACTGTCTTACGGACGAGTGGTAATTTATAATAAAAAAGATATAAAAAAATCTTAAATTCTTTAAATTTAATGAAGTATTTTGATTGTTATATTATAACCTACGAAATGAAGATATTTCGTTTTTTATTTTGAATTTGAATTACTTAAGAGACCAGCAAGTTGTAAGGTGACTGCTCTGGGATTGCAAGAGTTCATAGGCAGAGGTGACCATCTACTCTCTCGTGGCTTGCATTCTCATTTGGGATTTAAAAATGTTATAAAAAAATAAAACATTGTTTACAAAAGCTCTTTAATTGCGCTTTTCCAGGCAAAATAGATAAAGCAAAACAATATCAAATTACATATTATAATCGAAATCATTAGAGCCGGTCCCGCGAGCTACTGAAACTTACTTGTTCTAATGCGTATCTACTGTTTGAATATACATGTGTGCTTTAGCACGCGTGACCGTCTATTCCAGTATTTCCCAAAGCGGTCCAGCGGTCCAGGTGGACCCCCAGGGGTCCACGGGAGACTCGACGGGGTACGTTGGGCGTAATAAAATATGGGGGTCCACAATCGTAAGCCCCCCGCGAATTTTTCATTAATGAGGTTATTTTTAGCATCAGCTTAGTAGTTTGGTTCAGTTAATAATAAAAGTACGTGACAACGTGAGATACGAATGGCAGTGTTCTTTTTCAGAAATCTTTCCACTCGTGAGTATAACATACTGCAAATTTCATAGCAAGTTTAAGCACACAAAAAAAACAACAAAATAAACTCATTTTTATTCATTGCACAACCCCACTCTCCCCCCATCTGAACAGAAATTTCATAGAGACTGTCATTTTTGTAATTACAGGATTTGACTGTAAAATAACTTTCATCAAGATCGGTCAAACCGTTCTTAAGTTGTAATAGAACATACAAGCAGACAGATAGTATCCTATCATTTGCTCTTATTGTATACCAATTTTCATCAGAATCAATCAAATCTTTCTTATGTTATAAGAAGACATATATATGAACATACAGACAGATAGTAGCTTATTATTTGCGCAAACGCGTTTTGATTTACGTCAATTTTTATCAATATCAATCAATTCGTTCTTAAGTTATAGAAGAATATATACACAAACATATCGATAGACAGACAGATAGACAGTAGCTTATGATTTGGTCTATTACGTGCTTTTATTGTAAAATAATTGTCTTTTATTCGGTGAAACTTTTTATAAGTTATAAAATATCATATAGATAGACAAACAGACAGACCGACAGACAATACCATATCATTTGCGTAATCACATATTCTTGCTATATATCAATTTTTATCACGATCGGTCAAACCGTTTTTAAGTTATAAAAATACATACAGACAGATAAACAGACAGTCCGTAGCCTATCATACGTGCAATGTTATTAAAAGGTACCAATTTTCATTACAATCGGTCAATCCGTTTTTGAGTCATAAAAGGACATAAAGACAGACATGAATTTTAAAAGTGGCAAAAGTAGGGTCAGTTAGTCATAAAACGAATATCCATCACGAAATATTACAAAAGGAAAATTGCATGTACAGACAGACGCCACGGATTTATGTGGTAGTATAGATAGCTCATTTAAGAAAATACTAATAGCGTTTTGTTTATCTAAATGATATTTACTAATATCATTTAGAATTATCTTTAATTTTTGGTATTAATATTATTACAATTTACGCAGCAGAATTATATGGTAATCTAATTTAAATATAACAACAGCTTACAGAATAATTTTCAAGGAACATGTTAATATATGTCTTGATGTTTAACAATATCAATTTACCTTAATAATTTGACGAACAATTCTTGTGTATATGCTATATAAAATTGATTTCTCGAAATCAGCAGTAACGATTTTTATTTAGATAATGTTTTTTGACGCGTTTATCTTTCACGGAAATTCTATTTTGAGAAGAACATTTTATAACGTACTCGTAATATAATCTATCCAATACCGCTGTACTCCGATAAATAATTCATTTCTCACAAACGTCACTATCGATTTTGACTAAATTCTGCATTTTATGTATCCGAACGTCTATTATTGGAAATGAATTATGAGAAATTTCCAGCGAGAAATAATCACGTTGCCACGGCGAACTCGGAAGTCGCCGAGCAAAGGTCGCTCGCTAAGGTGCTCAGTATCGTATGAAAGAGCGCGTACCAATCGCGTTGCCATAATATTAACATAAGCACCTTTTTTTTTTTTGTAAGCCTGCAAATATGGAACTCCCATGCAGGTTCGCTTTCTTCGTTTACAGCCTTCATATCCTATGGCATTATCAATGCGAAATCAACTTTGCCTTCATTTCATATTTTGTCTAGTCGCACCTAAAAAGCTTATCGGTTTTCCTTTTAACGTCCAAGGTATATAAATCTCTATTCGCATCCAGTATTTGATTCTGTCTCTTCATAAGAGTCAGGGTAACCGGGAACTTGAATCAAAGATGATAAGAAGACAACTATATTTATTTGATCACTTATTCAATTTCTCTGTTTATGAATCTCATGCATACTCAATCTAACACATTAAACATTCCACAATCCATGCCGTATTTCAATCGAGGCCTCCGTACTTGGGCGTGAGCCCTCGTCTTATATACCTCTCTTGTTTTTACGCCAGCTCGGCTTCTAGCATTCTATATATAATAATATTTAAACGCGAATGGAGCCTACATGCGCACGACTAAGCACGGAGGCCGGATGCCTTACGTGTCACCTACACCTAGCTCAGCTACTACTATATATATAATATTTATTACGTGTTTGAGGAAAATATTTTTTGTATCTCTTTTGATTGCGAACGAGTCCCATCTTCTCACCGTGGATATTACATACGATATTGAAACATTTTTAAAAGGACGCATTTTGGGTAAAGGTAATATAAATCTAATAAACTATATGACTGAGATTTGAGTTTTGAGATAAGTTGCGGCATGTGAGCGTGTAAGGCCAATTTAGAAACGGGTTGCTCTAAGTGTATTAGCGAACATGTGAATTTATTATGAAAAGTGTATCGTAGCTTCGGCAGTGTCATAAATTCAAACATAAAAACACAACGTTTTTCTCGCGATAACTCTCATATGTACGTATTATGGGAACATAAATAACTATTTTATAATATGTAAATTAGAGACTTAAGATGTAATTATAACAAAATAATTTGTTTATGACAGAAAAGTTTTTAATGTAATATAAGTAGAAGAAATTATTTTAAATAAAGTATTTAATAAACAAATCACCCTAATACAAATCAACATACTTAAATAGACTTTTATGTGTATGTATACAAAAATAACAATTTGGTACATTTATTGAAACAAAAATTTTCATGACAGAAAAAAAGAGAATTTAATTTTTGCCACTTTTTTGAACAAATCTTGTTATTTAAAGCGACTTATAAAAATAATATTTTACAGACAAATTATGTATGGGAGTGTGAAGTCATACTTCTTTGGCGTAATTAAAAACAAATTTTAATGCGTGCAAATAATTAATCACAATTATAATTAATCAAGTAACAAAAGGACTGGGATAGGATTGACAATACGATTGATAAAGTATAATTCAAATTTGAAAATTTAAATAAATTAATATTTATTTTGTTATGCAATGTGTAACATTAATTTTCTCTTTTTATTTGAAATTATAAAAAAATATGAAAGTCAGACGAAAAATTTATTTATTCTATTAAAAATATATTCCGAGTGATTATCAACGCTTACTCATATTGCTTGCTCAATACTGCCACTTTAAATTATGGAATATCAAAAAGCGTCATCTATCAAACATTACAAAAATTACTATATTTAACAATAATTTAAACTAAAAAGAAATATAAATCATACTGACAATAACTATATACCAAAATAGTTTCTTTTTGTCCTACTAAAATAAACAATTCATTGATTATCAAATTAATATCGTTTAGGTAAAACTTTTTTTCAGTACCTGTTGGCGCTACGGCGTAAGTTAACAAGCGATATCTAAATAAAACTTGTAGTTTTACTTTTACCTGTAGATGGTAGTCGAAGCGTTTTGTAATCTATCGGGCGTATTACATTACTTAACACGGTCTCAAGACTTTTCTGTTACAGTTTAAGTTAAAGAGAAATACTTAAAAACAATTATTAAGTGAAAAATTGGAATATTAACGTTATTTTGTTACCATCTTCTATTTCACATTTAACTCTACGCAAAACTTACCGATTGATATTACTGTTGATCTTGCTCATTCCGTCTGTCTTAGAGTAATATCCAATATTTGAAGTAATGATATTCATAGCATCGTCCATATTTTGATATATTGCCGCTCCTCCAACTCGAACATTTGATGCATTACTTATTAGTGGTCTAAAGGTACTCACTAAACCGGTTGGTTGCGTACAACTTCATATTGTAGTTTTTCACCCCGACCAAAAATACACTCTTATCATTTTTTCATAATGCCCCAAAAGAAGTATAACTTCAGGAAGAACGTGTTGTTAATCTGTCCCCTAATTTGAAAGAATATTAAATTCCTTCCTGAGAAATAATAAGTGGTTTATAGGGACGATTGATTTCCACATCTGGGCCACATTTCAATTGAACAGAAACGATAGTCTCTAATAAGAAAAGTTGTGACATACGTTAACACCGATAACGGCTATATTTTTAATTTTTCAGCTACAAATGTCTAATAGCAAGGCTATAAAATTTGTAATCATTTCTACAAATAGCGAATAAGAAATGAAAATTAAAATATCACGGACCCCTCACAACTTTCGAGACGCGCCCCTGTTATTCTTCTCGCGTTATTATTGTTTATAATGTCGTTGTATATCGTTATTTGTATGCCGTTTATCATCTTTTCTTTACCGATGCATAAATTTAAATTCAAAATATCTTTATTGCATATGATACAAAATAACACTTAAAATACGTCATAATTTATTGCGAATGTACACTTTACCTCTCATTCGGAAGGCAGTTTTTCTTCAAGAAGAAGGAGTAAGAAACTTAAGGGTAGTTGTTTTCTAATTTGCTCATTGGTAGCCAAAATAAATACAAAAACTTTAAGAACGAAACAGCCCGGCAAGAAGTTGAGCCGCTTATGCCCATGGATATTTGACTTCTAAATATTCCAAAATTGTATAATACCTTTTTTTACTGAGTAATTGTTTAATATCACTCTTAAATTTATATAGGGGTAAATGTACAGGGACCTTATTGAACATGCGCACACAGAGCCCTCTAAATGACTTTGTGTCTTTACTTAGTCGACTGACATATGAAATCTGTTTATTTTTATTTCTGGTATTGAGTTTATGACGACTACTGTTTCTATTAAACATATCTAATTTTTTTATACATATAATAAATTTTCATAAATGAATTGAGATGCCAAAGTTAAGATTCCAATTTCCTTAAACTTATTTCTAAGAAACGCACGAGGTCAGAGCTTGTAAATCGAACGAACGGCCCGCTTCTGCAGCACGAAAATTCTATGAATATGAACGTACGCAGTGTCATCGCTCTGTAGATTCATTTTGTTTCCTCGCGAGCGATATCGATGTGAAGTCAAAGCGAAGATCGTATTAAAATTAAAATAAGCCTTTATTGCTGTTATCTTGTTTACAATATTGTGTATATACCTTGCTACTCTACTTTTATATAAGACAATACTAATTAATTTACATTATATCATCGGCAATCGGGTTGTTGCTTGTAACAGCTTGTCCTGCGACAAAGGCCTCCCTAAAGATTTCCATGTTTCTCGATCTCTGGCTATACGGGTCCATTTGGCTCTGCTATTTGTTTTATATCATCTTCCCAGCGTTTATGCTGTCTCCTTTACTTCTTTTGTTACCCCTTGATACCACCTCGTTATTAGTCTGGTCCACTTTCTTTTTTTTCCCGCAACATATGTCCCTGTCCATCTCCACTTCAGTTTTTGCATACACTATGCGCATTTTTGAATTTAGTTTTGTTTTTGATCTTTTCCAAATTTACCCTGTCTTTTCTTTTAATTCCAACCACACTTTGTTCTATGCTGTTCTGGCAAACTTTTATTTTATTTGATAATTGTTGTGTAAGGGCCCATGTTTGGCAGCCATATGTTAGACAAGGTAGTATGCACATGTTGTATACAATTGTTTTACTTTTAATGACATTTCTTTATTCTTCATTATTTCAAGGCTCCAATACTTTTTCCATGTGTTTGTTATTCTCCTGCCTATTTCTTTATTCATGGTGTTGGTAGGGGATATCAACTGTCCCAGATATACGTATTCAGTTACATACTCAATCTCCTCATTGTTTACTCTAACCGTATCCAAATCTGTAGGCTCAGCATTAGTCATTATTTTTGTTTTGCTTAAGTTCATTTTTAACCCCGCTTTTTTACTCTTATCTGATAATTGTTGCAGCATTTTTTCCAGACCTTTTGAGTTTTCAGAAAACAGAATTAGATCATCAGCAAATCTCAGATGGTTAAGTTTTTCGCCGTTTATATTCAGGCCCATATACTCCCATTGTAGGTTCCTAAAGATCATCTCTAGTACCGCCGAAAATAATTTAGGTGATATGGGTCCCTTGACGGACTCCCTTTGAATACTAAATGGCTCTCCGTGGCTTCCAGTTTTACTTGAGCAGTACTTCCTGAGTAGATGGTACTAAGAGTTCTGATGTATTTCATTTGAACACCTTGACATCTTAGTGCTTTCCAAATGTATTCATGTTCAAGCGAGTCAAATGCTTTTTGGAAGTCAACAAACCCTATGTAGTATGTTTTATTATATTCTTGATATTTTTGGAGGACCTGTCTAAGGACATGAATGTGATCAATTGTCGAAAACTTGCTACAGAAACCGGCTTGCTCCTTTGGTTGATTTTCATCAAGAGTGACTGCAATACGGGAAAGAATTACAAGACTACAGATTATAAGAACTACAGACCGTTAAGTTTAATGTCTAACATCTACAAAGTGTTTTCCAAAAAAATTAATTATTCTTTCCCGTATTGCAGAAGATTGTATAATAAGAGTTATTTGGTATTACGGTATAAACCATGTTACTTTCGTTTTACACTTAACATTTTATTGCGTGTTATCGTTACACAGACACAAAACAAAGCACAATAACGCGCTTGCTGCGTGTTCATAATAAGATAATTCATTCAACAAGAGTTTGATGCGATTCGTATTGTTTAGTATA
>BGZK01004287.1:0-14887 GCA_005406025.1 Eumeta japonica | reverse complement strand
AATATAGTATCAAAGTACTCGTCAAGACGAATCAAACAAGCCCAAACTCGATGGGTTGCGTCGTTTAATTACGGAGTTCCTATGGCCACCTTCTAGCTCCATCATCAGACGCTGATTACCATATAGTATCAAAGTACTCGTCAAGACGAATCAAACGAGCCCAAACTCGATGGGGTTGGCGTCGTAATTACGGAGTTCCTATGGCCACCTTCTAGCTCCATCATCAGACGCTGATTACCATATAGTATCAAAGTACTCGTCAAGACGAATCAAACGAGCCCAAACTCGATGGGGTTGCGTCGTTTAATTACGGAGTCTGGCCACCTTCTAGCTCCATCATCAGACGCCGATTACCATATAGTATCAAAAAGTACTCGTCAAGACGAATCAAACGAGCCCAAACTCGATGGGGTTGCGTCGTTTAATTACGGAGTTCCTATGGCCACCTTCCAGCTCCATCATCAGACGCTGATTACCATAGAGTATCAAAGTACTCGTCAAGACAAAGTTCAGTTTAAATTTTAAAAATTAAATAAATAATTTTTATTTTCTTATATTAAATGTACATAAATTCTCTCATTATTCGAAATTACTATGGCGGGCAGCTTCAATCTGTTAATTTTGCGTCACACAATCTTAAATTTCACTCTCATTTTTTTCATAACGCGCCTAAAGAAGTATAACTTCAAAACGGCACGGAAGCCGTACGAGGTGTATGCGTTCTTCATAGAAAGTTTCCATGCTTAACCCCAAGACTATCAGGTGAAATCAAGTATCCTTACTCCTATAAGTCTGCAGTTTTTTGGCTGATTTTTCTGTAAACTCCACCGCATAAGGACCGCCTTTTATTAGAAAAGCTTAAATCTAACATTTTAAATAAAATAGTAAATTTCGTAATAAAATCATCTAATTTACAATGTATGAGCACAAATCCATATGATTCATATTATTACTTGTTTTACTCAGGTTCGCCGGCGGTAGACGTAAAATGAATTCCTTGTATGTCGCGCCACTGCAAAATAAAGATGCCGATCGTCCTGGGCCTTATTGATGTCTAGAAATCGATTTTGATTCCGAAATCGATTTTATGAGTCGAAATTGTTGGTATTAAAAATGTTATTCTTGTACGGAATTTTGAGCGACTAAAGCGTTAGATTAAGTTAAATCTTTGCACACTTATCGAGAACCGATGACTGCACAATAATATGGTATAATTAACTGATCTGATGATAAAGTCAGAAGGTAGGCATAGGAACTTCATTACGGAATAACATATCCTAGTAGTGTTTGAGCTTGTTAGAGTTGTCTTGAGATGTACTCTCACCATGAGTGATTTTCAGGGTTTGATGATGAAGCCGGAAGGTAAGCACTAGCACTCCATAATAGAACAACGTAATTTTTTAAGTGCACTTTGGTCATAATTGGCTTTCAGGATCTGATGATGGAGCCCAACGGTTGGCACCGGAATTAACATATGATAACGGAACAATATTTCCTAACGGTATTTAGGCATGTTGGAATTGCTCTGAAATGTATTTTGACCACTATTCGCTTCAGGGCTATGGACTCCAAATTTCCGGCCCGTTATCAGACCTCGGAAAGCCAATCATGATCAAAGAGTATTCCACGACCATATCAAGAAGTTAAAATGTCGCTAGGCAGTATTTTTTCATTATGAGTACTAGCGTCTACCTTCCAACTCCATCATCAGACCCTGGAAACCAATCACGATTAAAGTATCCAAGACAATCTAACAACGCGAACACCGCTCAGATATGCTGTTCTATTATGTAAGTACTAGTGCCTACCTTCCGGCTGCATCATCAGACCCAATAGTTCATAGTCAAAGTACATTTTAAGACAATTTTACAAGATCCAAACACGGCTAGTATACGTGTTTCATTATTGAGTTCTTTGTTTACCTTCTGGCTCTCATTATCAGACCCTGAGCCATTATGGCCAAAGTGCACTTAAAAATTCTATTAACAAATAATTAGGGCTACGTTGTTCTAGTATGGAGTGCTAGCTTACCTTCCGGCTTCATTATCAGACCCTGAAAATCACCATGGCGACAGTACATCTCAAGGACAACTCTGACAAGCTCAAACACGACTAGGATATGTTATTACGTTATGGAATTCTGTGCCTTCCTTCTGGCTCCATCATCAGATCCACCCAATCATACCATATTATTGTAATGTCATCGGTCCGACAATGTTCAAAGATTTTATTTATCTAACGACTTCAATAAATAAGAAAAAAAATATTCACTTTATACGAAATACGAATGACGGAAAATCGATTGTAAATCGCTTGAGAATCGCTATAGACCAGTTTTCGGTTTGAGAGCGTAATTTTCGAATAATTTCAAAATCGCGATCCCTAACGGTTTTGAAATCAAATATGCATTAAATTCCATTTTGATAATTGAGTAATTTCATTATAAAGGCAACAAACACTGTTGATAGAAAGACAATTAGCATTGTGAAATATTAACAAATTACTAAAATAATTTTAAAATCATGCGAAATTAGAAATCGATTACTTTATATAATACGGCCGCCGGTGTCGCTTTCAATTCTGAACCTGGCCCCGTTCCGAAAAAATATTAATCTTCATTACACTTCATTTATGCTAATAATAAAAATATTTTTGTATTCAATACCACTAATAATATAGCAAACTAAATAATATTTTGTTTCAGTAATTTACTTATCACCTTTTGGCAAATTGAGTGTGATGGAGGCTTCTATGTCATAGCTGTATTTTAGAAAACCTAAAACCCCCATAAGGGTATACATTATCAAGATAACGGCCATGCCTTTTATTGAAGAGGCCAAACAATCCAAGGAACTTTTTCTGGTCGTCCATATTATATTCTAAACGCTAAAACCTTAAAGAAAAATAAGATATGAAGAATTATCATAATGTGAAACATAAAGCTATTATCACGGCGCTGTATTTCTGTTTTTGCGCCTTGATGATGTATATCTCGATGTTTCAAGTTAGAAATGAATGAATATCTAAGAGTCCGCAAATATAGAAAAATATTAGCATAGTTGCTAAACGTTGTACATCGCAAAGTTTAATACTTTAACATTAAATAAAACGTACTTTTAAATAATTGAAATACCACATGAGTACAAATTGGAATCAAGAAATCAAAAGAATCGTTGATTGATGTTTTTAATCAACGATCCAACGATAATATGGGAGCTCGATTACACTAAATTTATTTATTCTTTATTTATTTATCATATATTTCTTCAGGATTCCAAGTAGACTTTAACATTATCGTTAGACATTGCTGGAGTTGATTCTTTTCTACCACAATAATCAAGGCCTTAATCAATGCTTAGCGTATTTAAAAAAGTAGAGATAATCTATCCGTCAAAATGCACAAAATCAGAGGTTTATTTTTACCTTTTAATTTATGCCTCCCGATTTTGTCAAAATGTTTGCCTGATGTTCACGTTGGTAATATTACCAATTCGATCGAATAATTACTCCCCGTATCAAATAGGATTGTTATTAAGCTTTACATAATTATTTGTTATTCATATATTTTACCCAGTTAGACGACAAAATAAGGTAACACATATTCTAAAATGAAATGCACGCCGCAGTTATCTTTAAATAATTTGATTAATTGTGGCACGATCATGTAATCTAATGTCTCATAGGGATAACATTATTCTTTAAAATCATTACCATTCTAAAATGATTTATGTTAATAATCTCTTTTGGACTTTATTATGAAATGGAAAATGTGAAATATTACTTTTAACATGTGTTAATTTTAATCCTATAATTATGTCATCAAAGGGACAAAGTTGCAGCCAACAGATAGTAAATAATATTTTATTGTTATATATATGTAACATACATGGCGTATGCCAAAAATTAAATAGTCTCTATTCAATAATTTGCTATAGTGATTTTCACGCTATGATTTACTATGATTATAAAAAGGTTTAAAGACCCAAGAACATTTTGAATTTTTCGTTTCTACTTTTGATAAGTCTGCTTGTTCACGAGCAACAATTTTAAGTGGTTGGCTGAGTTTAAAGAGAAAAGAGCGAAGACAGGTCCAACCAACAAACGGTAGTCACCAAGAAAATGTACAAGCTGGTGGAAAATTGAACCGTGAGAAGGAAGAATTACATATACATAGTTTGAAAAGGCCTGTGTTGATCAGCGGCGAAACAGATCATTATTCACACCACCTTTACGTAAGCGTTGTTTGAAATGGGTGCCGCCCAAACTGACCGGATGAGCAGGAAGACCGTCGGGTAGATTGGCGCCGATAAAGCAATCTGACGAAGAGAAAACATTCGATATATTACTATCGATGATGAAACATGGCTATACTACTACAATATACAACTACGGACCTGAAATAAATCGATAATATAATCGACCGTATGGTGCTTTGATAATGAACAAACTCCAACAAAATGTCGCCGCGCGTGAAGCAAAAAATCAAAGAAACGAAACGGTCGCCATGTTTTTGTTATAAGTCCCATTACCGATCTGGTGCTAAAAGACCAAAGAATAGTTCAGTTTAAGCGATATATGAGTTTTGTACCCAGTATTATTTTCATTTGGTGTCAAGCGAACGAAGTCAACGAATCCGGCACCCTTTGCATCAAGGCCTTTAATAAAATGTATCTATCCCACCTCACCTATCATATTCTTTCGACTTACCACCATGGAATTTAAAATGAAAAAAATAAAGTCAAGAGATTTGAGAGAGCAGGAAGATGCAAATGCCTATGACTTTGAAAATGTATGACGTCCAAAAAGAGTGGTCAGAGGTATTTTTCAACTAGTGTAAACGCATGAAAAGATGCATAATACATGCTCAAGGTGAATAAATTTAAAAAGATATATTAGCAGCAACAAACAATAAATATAATATTATTTTAGTATCTAGTACACTTTTGGCATACACCTCGTATTTTTCCTACTCACCACCCAACTGCTTCAAGCGCAAATAAAGTGATACCAACAAAAACAGGTACTCTTGTATATCCTTTAAATACAGCTGATCTTCAGAAACTTGGACGTCGGTCTCATTATATAGAAAACAAAAGGGTGAAGCCGAAACTGTAAATATGTTTGACACCGTCGAGAAGGGCGTCAACACTTTGAGGTCTTTCACTAGATTGATTACGAAAACAAAGGCAACGAAAATATGATATGAGCTCGCACCGAGTACACCCATCCGTAGTAATCCGTTACCTGTAAAAAAATCATTATATTTTACGTGCGTTCTTACGTTACGCAATTTTTTTTTGCTACATTTTATAATAGACAAATTTTTTGTATTTTTGAAAACAATTTTTATAATTTGCAATATTGCATTTCATAAAAACCCTAAGCTTTAATTTGACACAAGCATAGCATTAGAAATTTATAAAATTATTTTGGTCGTAGATGATTGCAAAAAATATATTAATTTATTAAGTAATGCTTTTTATCTTCAATAACAAAATCATTATAAATATCTAAGAAAGGTAGTGTGGCGAGTCGCTCATTTTTGACTATCAAATACATCTCTATCCATTTTAATGTTCCATGTCAGACGAATCGAAATTATCACTAAGCCTATTATATAGATACATCTATTAATTTATGCGCCTACAGAGCTTAACGTATATTCAAAGATATACCTCGTCTATGATGATGATTAGATTACAGAAATATAATGAAAAGCCCAAAAAAGACTTTTTATATAAATCTTGGTATAATGTTATCTTGATGAACCTCACACATATAGCCAGTCAACTACCAAATAACCAAAGGGAAAATCATAGAAATGAAGCTTTGAATTATTTTTCAATGAAAAATTACTTGGTATTTAAAAATTATTTACGAACCAATCACAATCCAGCAAGAAAGCAGCCAACGTAAGTTATTTTGTTAAAACACGCGCACAAAATCGTAATGTGTGCCGTGTTTGTGTGTGTGTGTGTGTGTGTGTTGTGTTGTGTGTGTTCGAAATGATAGTTTAGCCACACACCTAATAGAGAGGGAATCAGTAGTGATGGTGAAGCTTTTTCTCAATGAACATGTTTTCTTCTGTTTACACCTGATTACACAAAACTTTATTTAATACATCGCATGAACTATCAATTGAAAGTGCTGTGTCTCAGTGAAACACCTTTAATATCGTACAATATTTACTTCAATGGTCATAAAGATGAAGTATACATTTTGTTTTAAACAACCGTCCCTTCCTTACGTTATTAACTATTAGATTAGTAAAACTACAGGTTATTTCATAAATATGGCCATATTCAAAATAAGCGATAGGTAGAATTAGAACCCATACTACCGCAGGCTATATTGGTTCGTGAATTCGATGAATTGTAACGAAACTTTATAGGTTAATTAAAGACAAGAAATACATTAGGTCTTTGTGTTAGTGTTCTTTCTAGTGATATTATGCTATTGTAACTTAGGTTATTCTCAGTGCTTTGCATTTTGACATCCACTCAATCAATATTTGAAAAATTTGAAGCGATTGAGTTGATTTAGAAAGTTGTGAAGCTGGAAACATCGCTTTTCATAGTCGGTGCCCAACATTTTACTTGATTTATTTTGAACCGACTCATCTCTTTTGTCTACTTTGTCCTTATGCGATGGAAAAGTTCTTTTCGTTCCAAATAATGGTTTTCACACAAAACAGCAATTATCCATTAATTTTTAAATTTCTCTTGTTTCGCCCTGAAATTTCTACTTGCAATCGACGATAGAAATTTTTTGATATGTTATTTTGAAAATAAAGATAAAGTTTAAACTATATTAATTGAAAATATTTATTTAATTGAAAACTGTTGAGAAATTTCAACACTAGAACAAACGCGCAACATCTGTCTCTCAGAGTTTATTACATGCCTTGTGATATCATCGAATAGAAATATAAATTGGTAAAAAAAATATTTTATAGCCACCAATTCGATTTTGGTGACATAATTATTACTTTTTTAACATTAAAGAAGCAGGTATTAAAAATGAAATTCTATATACGATACTCCGTGAATATACCTAATACATATATTATTATACCTCTAAGTATCATAAGTTCATCTTAATTTCTAGCAAATCAGTGTTGTATTGTGAAAATATGATGTTATTAAGAAGAATATAAATATTTTGAACCTTTTTCACGTTAGATGCGAAGAAAATGGTGTACACACAACATAGGCCAATCTGCCAGAATATGAGTACGCCATCCACAAAGTATGCGAAACTGTTACCGACCGGCTTGAGGTATGCGGGTCCATTTTTTAGGGCTACCCTCACGGAAACCGGATAGGACATGTAACCTTTTCTTAACCTTTTACAGAGCTGATACTGTGCTTTTATCTGCGAAAGAAAATTATCATCAATAGCGACATTTTGTTTTGATTTCTTTGAGACGGTTCAGATAGTGCATGCTTGTAACATGAAATGAAAAAGAAAAAGTTATGAGTGAAATGGTATGAAAAAAAAATGCTGCATTTAATTAGAAAAAATCGACTACAGACATTCATCTATATAAGCAGTCGAAACTAGACGGCAACCGTCATATTACTATGAGCCGTCTACGGCAGGCATAGATTAGTCTTGGTTTTCATTGGTTCTTGTATGGTTTTACTAGTGTGATTTTATTTTATTTTTAAAAGATATTTTTTAAATATTCGAAACCTCTGTAATCATAAACAAGACATGTCTCGATAAAACTAACAAAAATTTAAATATCTCGATTGCGTTTTCAGTCCTGATGCATAGAGAAGGTTTATTCATTTCACTTAAAATTATTTGAATAGGTTCTCTAAGATAATCCAGTCGCAGTGTTTGTTCGCTATCGACGTGTCCTATCGTTTGTTGTGGATGTCTGCACGAACCGACGAAAGACCTTGCCTATCGAGGTCTTTCAAGTCTTTGGCATTCCGTACACGATCAGTCTGAAGAGGAATGGCTACAAATAGAAAAAACTACTACGCTCTTTACAAACTGGGTGGAATGCTGCCTACGTACTCAAAGAATTTACGCCTAATATGCATGCGATAAGGAAAGTTTTCATGAATCGCGCAATATCTACAATATGAATAATTGGCATAGTATCGCATGTAGTTTATATAATTTCTAGTTACACTTTACGCTTAGCGTTGAAAACTCACTCAGCAAGTGTATGCAATACGTGGCTACTACGCCGATGACCGCTATCCCGATGATACCAAAATGATACCCGTCTTGGATACAGCATCCGGCATAGCTAGAATTCCAGCCCGATAATTTCTTTAACAGGTGCATCATTGTTCTGAATAACTGAAAGGTACAAAAATTTAAATAATAGTTTAAAATAATTAATCTATATATATATATATATATATATATAAGAGATTTCCACCCATATATTGACTCATCACGATATCTCAGGAACCATAAGACCTAGAGACTTGAAATTTGGTAGGAATATTCCTTTCGGCGAGTAGAGGTCAGCTAAGAACCGATTTTGAAATTCCTCCGCAATGGGGGTTGGGGGCGTAAATTAAAAAAAAATAACATTTTAAGTTATCGTTCTATAGGTATAAAACTTGGCCAGAATATTCTTTTAGCATGCTTGAATTTACTAAATACGAATTCCATGACCATCCACCCTCAGAGGGCTGTGCGGGGGAGTCAAAAATTCGAAAAATTTGTGTCTTCAATCTATAGCGGCTATAACTGTGAAACTTGGCCAAAATATTTTTATTGGCATGTTAGATTTCACAAAGAGAGAATTTTATAACATTCCACCCCCAGATGGCTGTGCGGGGGTTCAAAATTTTAAAAATTTGTATCTCCCAATCTATAGCTCCTACAACTTTGAAACTTGGCCAGAATATTTTTTTCTGGCGTGTTCGAATTTACCAACAACAAATTACATAAAATTCCACCCTCAGAGGGCGCGGGTAAAATTTAAAAACACAGCAAAAGTTGATTGTCAACATACGCGCTTGGTGGTGATCATCAAGTTTTTGAGGCTAAGAGCAAATTAGTTTTTGTAATCGACCGATTCAGCTGTTTAAAAGTTATTACACCCCACACTCCACACACACACATACATCATCATCGCGTAAATAGGATAGATCAGAATAGCTTCATAGGACCGCTAAACTTCGAGATCGAAAATGAATAACTTTCCCAATTTTTTGAAAATTTAAAATTTTAGTGTAAAGTTAATAAATAAATTATGAATCATGATAATTTATACTTTTTTCTTATAGGTTTTCATTGGTGAATAATACGGAAATTGAATTGGGATCACCTTTTCAAGCGTAACCTTAAGAGACGGATTATCCAATTCAATGGACCCAACATCCTCTAAAAATTGCATATTCCCGGAGATGGCGGTCTTTTATTCGATATCGTATTTATTGTATGGCACTATATCAAAAGTGCTCACATTAGAAATCAGATCGTTCATCATGCATCCAACAACTGGTCGAGGTTCAAATGTTTTACTCAGCAAGCGTCTGGCAAACCTTACGGTACTAAGCGTTTGTATTTGATGACATGTCAAAGCCTTATATACAAGGATTTCTTTGTGAAGTTAAAGCGGCGGCAGAATTGTTTCCTTATCAGTTTCAAGTATATCAAGATGGCTGTCTAACGGCTACGTTTGGCGAAGAATTAGATGGAATTAAAAGACTCAGTTTTACTGGAAACTATAATAATGGTCATTATAATGCTTTAGTTCCATTATTTGAACCCATAAATAGTGATAATACCAACCCATCAAACAATCTTGATAAATATCTTGAATCTGAGGTCGAAGATGTACCAAATTTGCCTCTCTCTCAATTAAATAAAAAGAATATTCTGGCAAAGTCTTAATACCTATAAGAGGTATAGTTTAAAAATATGAATTTTTTATCGCCCCTGTAACTTCCCCTTGCGGGTGGAATTCCGTGTAGTTCGCTCTTAATAAATTTTATGCAGCTAGAAAACAAACTTAATATTTCTTTTGTGCCTGCAGGCATGTATTTTACATCACGAAGGGCGGGGACAGCTAGTTAGTAATATATAACAAGAACATTAAATTAAAAACTGTAGTTTAATGCCCGATTCTATTACATCAAATAATTTTCAGAGCTAGCCAGCGCGCAAGAAATTAGTTTCATTAGCATTGCACGATTGTCCAACAATTACACATATGTCATCTTATTACATACGAAAATCACTATATAAAGTACTATGTATATAAAAATATACATAAAATATTATGTAATGATTTTAGATATTTTATTTAGGAACAAAGAACAATGCACCACAAATTTGACGCATATATTCTTTGTTTTTTCGATGTATGTATATAAAAATATACATTAAGTGTTATGTAATGATTTTAGATATGTTATTTAAGAACAAAGAACAATGCACCGAAAATCATTGTTTGACGCATATGTACCTTGTTTTTTCAATGTATGTATATAAAAATATACATTAAGTGTTATGTAATGATTTTAGATATGTTCTTTGAGAACAAAGAACAATGCACCAAAAATCATTATTTGACGCATATGTTCTTTGTTTCTTCAATATATGTATATACATCAATATATCTACATATATAAGACAGAAAAAATAAAATAAGCATATATAACAAAAACAAAGAACAAAGACTTTCCCTTTATATACGTCGTATTTCTGTTACATAACGTGGGCGAGAACCTCTTTTTGTAAATGGTTAAAAATCAATAACATTCCATATAGCAACGAAATTACGGGTCTCATGCTGCTCTGACAACTATTACATTCATTACATTTTAGGGTTCAATATGAAATATAAAACAAACGATCGAGTTTATTTAATATTTTAGTACAATTTTATTGACATCAATCTGTTTGTTGTTATTATATAAGTATTAATATACAGTATAAATACCTTTGTTATAATCCGCTTTCGGTGCTATCGAAACTTAATTTATTAATTTTTGTACTTATAGTATTTGTTTATACTTTTAAAATAATTAAGATATTTGGAAAATCCAAAAGTGCACGACTCATAATGTTCATTCGTTTTTGTTAATAACTATTAAACGACACAAATCAAGTTAACCATTTTCAATACCAATCTCCGGACAGTGGATCTCAAGCTATTAAAAAAATGGATCAAATTAGTGAATTTTACGCTCGCTATCGTGTCCGGAACGAAAAAGTGTTGATTGACAGGAAATTTCTTTTGACTATTTTGATAGTTTTTCTAATTGTATTATGTTAAATCGATTTGAACCAGTGATAGAATTAATCTTCATTAAATTATCTATCAAATAGTGCACAGGTTAATAAAATTACATGAATTATTAATCGTGTTATTGATGAAAAAAGTTACGAAATTGAGGAAAAAAAATTATTCGTTCGTAGAGCACTTCTTAATGCTTCGCATTATGAGTCGTGCAATATAGGTTGCTACATTCATTTGGAAATTTTCAAACCAATTTGAATTTTCATACGAAAGCTTACTCTACGACATTGTGAATTTACAATACAAACTCGTAACCAAAAAAAAAATTTAAAATCTAGGAAAACGGTATTAATTACTCAAGTCCAAAATTCTGAAAATTTAATTAAAAATGTTAAATTTCGCCGTTGAAAGAATCTGAATTTAAAAAATATTAGTGACTTTCTACGATTATTTCTATTTACGTTCCACAATAATTCCATCGTCACACATAGAAGCCTGAGTAAAAGCGTTTAAATATCGTATTTACTTGTAAAACTCAATCTGAAATCTGAATTATATACTTATTAGTTAAAAATTCGAAGCTATTCGTAAATAATAGGCAATATTATAAGCAGGGAGAATAGGTAATAGAAATATGTTCGAGTCTTCCAAATCTAGGACTATGAAAACAAAGCAAAGCCTTGAATATGTGTATATAAAAGTTTAATGTAATTTCTAGCCCCTAAAATCATTCTAAGGTCTTTAAACAATAGAAAAACATGAAAACTAAACTTATGAATTGACAATTCGTGAATAAGAAGTTTTGCCTACGGAATGTAATTAAATTAATATCTAGATACTAACGTAGTTGGTTTGTCGACTTTGCGATGTTTATGAGGGTCGTATTCTGGTCGTATTTCGTCTCTATTATTTCTTCCTCTGTAATTAGTAATTGATAAGTACTCTGTTTCTTTTAAATAAACTATAACATTTAATCGATATTGAATCTATCCCTATGCCATTGAATCGATTTTACTAATGAATTATAGGTTTTAAATGATATGAAAATTCAAATTATTCTTCAATAATTTATATTAAAACTCAAAGGCTTTATTACACGGAAATTAGACGTTTTCTATACACGTCTAATTATTGTGTAATAATATTAATGAGAGTAAGATACGTTTAAGAAATATTAAAGCAATTATACCGAAATATTGTCTAATTTGTGTATCAAATGTTTTATAAATGTCAGGAACAGTTTTGGCTAGGTATTCTTATCAAAAAAAATGAATTAACACAATTTATAGACAATATCATTAAGTATTATTTACTTCAAAAGCAAATCGACAGTGACTGATGAATTTTCATTAATGTTGATGTCACGTCTTTGCCAATTTAAAAGTTAGAAATGAAATTAGAAGAATAATAAGAAATCATTCATTTAGCACATAAGCCCATAAAAGCATCCTTGTACACGGCAAAATCTAATAACGTTCCTAAAAATGGATACTGTCAAGAAAGAGTGCCAAGAACCTCAAAAGCTTTATATTATCAATATTAAATTTTTTGTACAAAACATTAACTTATGGAAAGCAATCAATTTAAATAACTAAAAGGCTATAAGCATTAACTCCTAGCTCTTTCATCCTTAAAGTAAGCCTAAGTAGAATAGTAAGCTTTTTCCAATAAATCATTTTATTTTAAGCTTTAATAGCTTTGATCGAAAGCTCAGTATTCCCTTAGGAATTTTATTTTACTACATATGCTGTAAAATAAAATTCTAAATAAGGCATTATCAATTGATCCTCATGTCTTACACTGATATTATGAATGCCATTAATTTTCATATTTCCAAAAAGACTTGTGACGCAGTACAAAATATTCTCATAAATGTATTGCGATGTCATAATAATTTAATTGAATTTCTCAGAAATATAGTTAAAGAAAAAATACGACAGGAGATTATAAATTGCACGCATGCTTTGTGTAGTATAAGCATAGCTGCTATGCCGGCAGCGCTTCCCCAAAGAAAAATTCCACAGAAAATCGTTTTGTGATCATTATATATGTGGTTTCGATATTTGTGTGAAGCCCAATATTTTTAGTAACACTAAGTTTGTCAGATAAATGGCATATATGAGGCTTAAAATTTGAAATGGCCCCTAAAAGCTTTTCAAATCCGCAGGAATCTGATAATAAATATTTAATTTTTTTTCGAATCTACACATTTATTTATAGGCGACATTTTTTTATTTAATTTTATATGCGTTGACTAATAAATTGTGAGCAGTATGCATCCACAGCAAATTTGGTAAAGAAAAATGAAATAATACATGCTTATTTATTCTCCCCTATTGCCAAAAGCAAAGAAGTACTATTCGTTAATAATCAGACTTATTGAATCCATGCTCAACAGCTGGCAAATCGTTAATGTTAACTAAAAGTCAAAAAGGTCCCGATGGATAAATAAAGATTGAAATTGTCTTTAATTTGTATGTAAATTTAACTATATTAAACAAAACTATATAGTATACTATTAAACATATAAATATCTTCTTGGGCTCCGCGAGAAAAAATAACTGGGCAAGTTGCATCCAGGCTTGTTATGTAATTTGTTTCAGGTTTGAATTTACGCATTGAAGTGAATTTACAATCTCGACATTTTTTTCAAACAGACAAAATTTTATCGTAAGAAAAAGAATAAATTCAGCCACATGTTCATCACATGTTCCGATAGATATTGGTGTTTTGTATTTTTTTATGATGTAATTATGTGCGACATAGGTATAAAATACTAATTAATAATTATTTGTGACTATTACGTTATTTGCGTCATTACTGTCATCGTGAAAAACTTAGGGAGAAACTTACCGGTTGACCATTGTGTGAAAATATATCAGTGTATGTTAGCAGTATAGCATGTAAAACAATTTTTACATGTATACTGAAAAATGCGGTGCAATTACAATGGTAATTAATCATAATTAATTATTTTATTTGAAGATATTTCTGTGAGTTCAAGCAAACAAAATCAATTTTACATTTCAAGTTACGTACTCAAAACTATCTAATAATAGAAAAATGTCGCTAACTTACAACATATACTTTAAATCTTAAATTTGACTATTTACTCGCCCACAAACTCAAACGGAGTCTAAATGGGTGATCAAATCATATTTTTCATTTACCACCTAACATTGCATTTCTACTTTTTGAAATTAATTGTATGAATACGCACCACCACCTATAGTTTCATATATTCCGGACATAAGCTCGTAAATAAACATTTTTAGAAGTTTTTTCTATTACATACAATACGAAAAATTAAACACAAAGGTACAGAGTTGACAAACTCAAAAACATTAAAAATATCATAAACGTCATTACATTTTCTTTTTATTTGTTCGCATTAGAAATTTATATACATACTTTTTTTGCACTTCGTTGTCGAGAATGTTTAATACGTTAGCAGCACGTAGGACTTCTGGGTGTAGTTGATTACATATTAAAATTATACGTTATGAAAAACATTGATTAAACAGGAAAACAGCATGTCTGTTGGAATGAACTTTTAAATGAATCTGAATTGTTTTTCCACCCTAATTTGAAAAACATATGCCGTTTTATGTAATAGTTTCCAGTTTTTGACATCGAGATGATGTCTTCAGAGACTGTCTTCAGATA
>BGZK01004286.1:0-14899 GCA_005406025.1 Eumeta japonica | reverse complement strand
GAAATCACAAAATTCATGTAGAAAAGAAAAGCTAATATTGTTAGAGAAAAATTTAAGAGAAAACATGAAACACAACCAATAATATATGGACGGCTTTTAGTGCATAGGGAGTGAATGTGCATTGAAAAAAATTTTATTTAAATGTACATAAGCTAGTTTTTATAAGTTCATTTTAATTTACTAATATACGAGGGTGGTAATGGTATCAGCAGCATAGAACACAATATTTGTAAATATAGGTACCTTGTTTTCTTTCTTGTTGCGGAGTTGATAAATTTGTTTGCATTTTTCACCCATGACTTTTAGTCTACCCTCATATTGTTAGCACTATCGTACAAAATGTTAAAAGCAATTTTTTATTTTAGCTCAGCTCAGTTTTCTAGCAAGTTTTCTGCTAAAATGGATACATAAAACTATAAATGCATAAAATTCATCAGAGTTGTGAAGTTGAAGAGTTTTACTTTAGTTGTTGTTGTTTTAGTTTTTAAATAGTTGCTGTTGTTGCTGCTGCTAATGGTAGAAATACACGATGACCACTTGTATTTTCCTGTTTTGCTTTAATGCAAAAAACTGGATCTTGTCCTTCTTTTTGTATAAACTCAACTATTTTATATTTAAATTACAAAAGTATTTCAATGTAGTGGTGCATATGAGTAGTTGGTGGGCAAAATAGTAAATTGTTGAAAATACATAGTTTTTATGCTATTGTTGTTGTTATGCTGTTTTAATTTCATTTTATAATGGTTGGTTTGATTCATGTAGATGGCAAAATGTTAAAAAAAAAGAAAGCAAAACTACAAAAATGGTTAACTCTGGTGAAGGCGTTTCTATGCTCATTCGGTTGTGTTGTGTTGTGTGTGTGTGTGTATAAAAATGCAATAAAATACATAGAAAATATTACATAAAAACACTGGTTTTAAAAATATAGAAAATGCTGTTTTTTAGCGTTAGAAAAATATTAATGGCCGTCCAAATGCATACATCAGACACTTTCATGGTGGGTGGAGGTGGAAAAATCTCAAGGAAATAAAACAATTAATTGCAATTTTTGTCTCTAGAATATTTTGCTAAAACAACTATAGAACTGCAAATGGAAAATGTCTGTGTTAAAATTGAATTTTCATAATAAAATTATCAGAATGAAAATTCTTAAATTGTCGTTGTTGCAATTAAATAAATTTTAAATCTTGAGAGCAAATTAATTAATAAAAATAACTATATAGCTTTAAAATTGAAACTTTAAACACGTTTATATCCTTAATTAATTAATTTTTCGAACTCTATTTTTAATTTTAAGTGAAAAAATAGATCTATTTTAGTACATTTTTCAGCCGTCTATATTCCTGACATTTCGTAAGTCATTTCTGTTAATAGATTTGAATGGTTAAAGAAATTTTTTAAACAGTTACGTTATGCATTTTATTACCTCTAAATAAATATATAAAAAAATAACAATAAAAAGAAAAAACATAATAGGGTTATTCACACCGAGTCTGTTAATCCGGTAATTTGTTAGTTGGTAATTTGTTAAAACACTTTACTGTGAACACACTTTTTGTTCTATCTCAGTAGTGCGGTAACTTTTGCTACAAAACAGATGATTTAAATTTATTAAAAAGCAAAAATGCCTGGAGAAAGTGCAAAAACAGAAATGGTAAAAAATTTAATTAAAAATTCTTTGGAGGAAATAAAGTTACCAAGTAACAAGAAAATTACCAAGCTTGTTAGACTGGTACTTTGTTACTCGGTAGTTCGATAATTTGTTAATTTTACAAAAACAAAATACACGTAAAAAACTATCGAATAACGACTAACAAATTAACAAGGCCGGTGTGAATGACCCTAATTTTTTTATTTTAATACAAAGTAGAGTAGACGGCTGGATAGTACATAAAGGTAGCACATATTATATAATAAAATATAAATTTATACAAAAAAAGTTAGAAAACAACAGATATTTTTAGTTGTTTTTTGCCTGAATAACTAGCATGTTATATGCCCGCGACATTCAGCTGATGCTAAAGCTCGTTGAGTCAGTGACACGAAAAACTTTTGAAAAAGTTCCAACATTTACTTCATTCATATTCTATTATTTCTATTGAAATAATAAGACTTTCAAAACATGTTCAAAGAAAAAACTTCTTTTTTTGCTACATATAATCGGCAGTTTTAAACATGCTGAAGACTAGACAAAAAGAACTAAAAGTGTCTTTGATATAAAATAATACAAATTTTATTTTATATTTACTGCTTAATAACGAATAAATAATTTTTGAGTGTTTAAAAGCAACTTTTAACGAACTGAGTAATTCAAATTAACTGAAAGCTGTACCATTACATAAGTATATTCAGTGTTACATAACTAGTTCTCAAAATATAAAATAAATAAGTATTTTTATGGTATTCTTTAACCCTTATTAAAAAAATGTTTATACAATATTTGTATAACAATAGCTTAATAAACATAATTTTTTTTTATGAATAATGCCATTATGATATAAACTATCACATTAAATATATTCGCTATTTTCTGTGTTTGCTTTCCAGACGTCTATATGAAGACATTTCTTCGAATTCCTAGTAAACAGTCATTCTAATCAATATTTTTTCGTTATCGTTAGTTTATACGTTTCCCTGGAATTGAAAATTTCTTTTCTATGTGTAATTCAATTTGAAATGATAACCCAAAAAAATTCACATTCAGCCTAAACTTGCCTGATAGTAAACGTTAATTTCCTTCGTACTATTTTGGGTTTTCCCCTTTGATTTAGTTTTGCTGGTGGACTGCAGTCCAAGTCATGATGTCTATCGATATCGCTCGCTTGTATAAATACATTTGGAGCAACAAATTAAAGAAATTTTGATTTGAATGTATGCGAGCGAGCGATGTAGAGTGATATCGTGGGCCAGTCAGTAACACATATTGAGCTATTTTAGGTAATAAAGAGATACACTGCTTGTAATTTTTATCATTAATTTACGATGTAGCAGTTAACTCCAATGGATTAGATTCATCTCTTAAACGTCTACACAAAATTCGATGTTGTCTATCGTTCTACCGGTAGTAAAATTAATATTCCGATTCTCAACATTTATGGTGCTATTCATAAAAATATTTTAAATTTATTAAACACTTTTTAACACATTTTTCTAATAAGAGTTTAATAAACCCATAATACTTTTATGAATACGGTGTTACATTCACTACGTAGCGATAGCTCAAGCAAGATCTCTTATGAAATTCTGCTAATGATTTCTAGTTTCTAAAAATTGATAAATTTATGGCAACAAATACTTCCCATGTTATTCACGATAGAGGTGCTCGTTTTTTTAACTCTTATTATTGTTATAAAGTCATTTATATATTAAAGATAATGTAACCATAAATACTAATATTTTATTCTCTACACAAGTTGTTATATTATTTTTTAGCTATTTGCTTTGCCCAATAATTCGATATCGAAAGGCCATTTTCATCGAGCAATAATTTATAAATAACAATTATGTTTTAGTTAATATTAAACAAAAATTTTCAAACTTTACTTGGTATAAAATGTTTGGAAATTTTTGTTAAGGTTTCCCACTCCAGTAAAGAGTAGTAGTAGCAAGCCACTGGAAAACAAACGCAAAAACTAGCTTTAACTTATTAATTATATTAACAAGTTAAGTTAAGTTTGTTAAAAATGGTTTGTCAATTCACGAGCTCGCATTAACGTTGTATGCGTCATATAATCGTTTAATTATACACTATCGTATTTTTGTTATTGACAATTTTCATACAAAATTGTGTTATTATGGTGCGATGGCATTTTATAGGTTTTGCAAAATATTGTCCGTAGGCCAGGCATGGAAAAGTCAACTTTTATTTGGTAAATTTTTAAAAATCAATTTGGTAAAAGGCGACGAATTAGCATAGATTCATATAATTGCGAGTGTAAATTTAAATTATTTTAAATTAAATTTTTATGACAAATTTTAAATTGCCACACCTGCATCAATTGAGATTAAATAATTAAAAATTTTATGTTTAGAAATGCGGTAAAATGAACAATTTAATCGGCCACTACCCGGTCTTTTTTTAAACGACTGAACTTCTGAATTAAAATAATATTTTATTTGAGACACAAAAACTTACCATTTAAAATGGTTATGATTAAAAATTAAGCATTTGATAATTACATACCTGGAAGGAAATAAGAATAGAATAAAACTTATTAAACTATATATTTACAAGCATTTAAAAAATTAGTATTTTTATACATAAATTCTTAAACAACGAAACATTTTTGTAAATCATTGGCAAGAAACAACTAACGGTATTAATAATCGAGATTGCCCATTACAGTGGAGCGATTAAAATAGCATGCATCGTTAAACAATATAAAATGAATGCAGTCGGGTTACTTGGCTTTTTTAACCCAAATATTTAAATTAATTTAAACATACATTTAAGAAAGGGCAACACATTTTTCAAAGCAAACATATTTCCTATTGAAGATTTAAGAAAAAAAAATTTTTTTTTTAAGTCTTAAAACAATTATGTAAAAAGTGGTAGCAAATATAACAAACAAAATTGGGAGTAATAAATAAACACAAAACTGGGAAAAAAAATTGTTCAAGCAATTTTAAGACCATGAAATTGAATTGTTACTTTGAAGTGCACTCAGCTGCTGAAAATCGTACTGGAAAAATAGAAAAAAAAGTACACTTGCAACCTTTTAGACAACATTTGGAATTTAAAACAAATTCACCACATTTTCCACTCACTCGCTCAACTCACACACACATACACACACATGCTTTAATTACAAATGCATCAGCAGGCAACCAGTAGCATAAAATCCATGGCTACATACTTCATTAAGTGAACTCAGGTTGAAATCTGTTGCAAGTTGAAGCAAAAAGAAAAATATTAAAAAAAAAAAATAATAAACAAAGGAATAGAAAAAAAAGAAATTTTGCTGGTTTGAAAGTTAAATTCATTAATGGCTACACATCGAGTTCTTGTTATACTGGTAGAGATGTTTTAGCGGTAATTTTGTTGTTTTTTCACTGGAAAAGTTCAAAAGCAAAAAAAGATACGAATAAAATTATTACGAGTCTATTTGCCATCATGCGTGTCGTGTTGTCTTTAATGCAGTATGTATATTTTATATATGCATGCACGAGTGTATTTAAGTGTCTAATGTTTTTTTTTATACACTTATAATGCATTGCTGCAGTATTTGTTGCTTGTTAGGGTTAACCCTTCTTCTTCACAGCTTTTAGCCACGGCGGCAGCAAAAAAAATAACAAAAATTAAGTTAAGTTTTGTTTTCTTTTCTAACATTGAGTTTTACTTTTTGTTGTTGTTTCTTTAGAGTGCACTTGAAATGATTTGACTTGTAATGAAGTGCTGCCTGCTGGTGGGTTGCTTGCCAGTCAGCCAAGCTAAAGCAGGTTGCTTTCCTCTGGCTGGCTGGCTGGGTGGCAGTTTGACTGCTTTTTCAAATTGCATTGTTTCTAATAATTTCAGTTTAATTTTCGTTTCAATAAATTTCATATATTGTTGTTGTTGTTGTCATTTGTTGTAGCCATGTCGGGTCTGTTTCACATGTTGTGACAAATAATTCCAGCGACAACAAGAGTCGTACTTTTTTAATTTTGGGATATTAGACTGGTTAAGAGAAGTCATACAAAGCAATAGTAACAACAACAAATAAAAGAGCTGTTGTGATTCTTGTTGTTTGAGTGCATGTTTTGTTTGACATGCAGCAGAGTTATAAAGAGGCGAGGCAGCAAAGAGGCTAATTAGATGTCAAGATTGCCTTTTCTCGATGTTAATGTTGTTTTCTTCTTTTCACTTCCGTATTTTGAAAAAAACAAAACATTGCTGTGGTATAGAAACACTTTATGTGAAACGGAAATGGTTAATTATTTTGTAATTAATTCAAAATGCACTCTTTCAAGTCACAAAATGCATTGATGATATTATTTACAGAGTGCTTTTAATCACTGAAAAGTTTATTTTTTATATATACAATTATTTCGTCTTAAAAAAATTAAACATCATATTTTATTTCTTCGATAAAGTTGAATCAGAACAGGGTATCTTCAATAGCAAAGCATTAATGAGCCACTCAATGGCTTGAGGAAAAAATTTCGGCAGCGCATAAAAACCTCGGTCTCGCACTATTTATTACATATGTATATCAAAAACAAACAAAACACAAATTTTTTAATTTTGTGGGTATGTGCGAAATGATATCACAGTTCTATAATGCAAATATGTTTACTCTGGTTGTAAATTTCCATGTTTTTGCTGTCTGAAATTAAATTTGTTTTGATAGCAAAAAATTTGGCATGGGCGAACAAGTAGTGAGTATTTGAAAAAATTAATTTAAAATAATATTTGCAACTACTTATTGCTTACTTTCATTTTGAAAGTAAAATTGTCGCAATTATTAGGAACTTCATAGTTTTCAGAAAACTTAAAGCAAACAGGTGATGCGATTCAAGTTTTCCTTTCCATAAAGCAACTCTCCTATTTGGTGTCAAGACACTTTATTATCTCTCAAATATATCCATTCTTATGTCCAAATTTTCACTAGTCCCAAGCAGAGTGAAATTTTTTTATCTCAGAACATTCAAACTTGTTGTTGAAAATAACTTTTAGTGTTGGTATAAATTCAAACGAATTTTTGGTCTAAAAATTTAATGTTAATTTGGCTGATCGCCTGACAGGGATTTTCAGCCAGGATGAACCAATCAAATCGGTGTCTTTTTTTAGCCGACATAAGTCGATAAAATCAGCGACAGTAAACAAAGTCCAAAAATTCAATTTAGATTAAAATTATTCCCAAAATTTGACAAAGAAAAAAGATTTATATTCCGACAATATTTTTCAATTTATATCAATTACTGATTTAATTAATATAAAAGTTAAGAAAGTGATGACGATAATAATTAAAAGACGAAAGTAGTATAAAATGAGGATAGAAAAATTAATTCAACACTCAAGCTTTATATATAAATCTGGTGTAAAATTTATAGTAATTCATAAAATGAATACAGCTAGGCCGTTTGTGTAAAATTTGTTGTCAGTTATTCGTATTTTCGAGGGAGAAGGTCTTTGGGAAAATAATTTTGGAAAAGTCGAAAAATTGAAAAACCGAAAATCAGTATTTGTATAAAATTTTGCGTGAAACTATTCCTTAATGGCTTTCCAAATCAGAAAATAGAAAGTTCTTAGTGTAAATCATGAAAAATTGCGGAAAATGCTAAATATTGGAAAAATTGAAAACTGATTTTTGTATGAAATTTTGTGTGCAATTATTTCTTAATGGCTTCCCAAATGAAAAAATTTATAGGTCTTCATTGGCGTCAATGCCAAAATCCGATAGATGGTGTTATACATTGACTTACATTTGTTTTGTGAAAAAGCCAAGCCAAGCCAAGTAAATTGGCTGTTAGACTGTTGGTGAACAGCCAGCGTGTCTACTTTAGAGAAGCAAATGCAGCACTAAGAGCGGAACGACCACCAGCGACAACATTGACATATATCTTTCCGACATGCCAAAGCGATCCATTCGCAAGAACTTTACTCTATTCTGAAATGCCACGCTATTACACATGGAATGCTGCACCTAATAATTTCCAACGCCGGAAAAAAGGTGATACTGTTGCTGGCTTCGCTGATGTTTATTCGACTGATGCTCTCGGACGAATATACACAGTTATCCACGCCAAGACGAATGCTTCTATCTTCGCTAGCTTTTGCTGAACATTAGAGCCCCCACATCCTTCGATTCCCTTCGTACTGTGGATGGTGTGCCATGCGCCACTTTTCGGGAGGCTTGCCAACTACTAGCAGCGAAGAATAAGGACGTGGATAGCTTAAACTTAATTATTCAAAGTCAAATCGCAGGGCAACTGCATACGTACAAATCTGTTGACTCAGTAACCGACCAAAATGAAGCGACCTACCTACTACGACTAGCCGACGGAATTTTTTAACTCGCTTGAATTACCAGGAACTCCCTCATAATAATCATGTTGCGGAATCTCAATCCTCCGAAAATTGTACACCGGTACGCGGCTGTCCATCAAAAACCTAATAAACAATGTGATTCAGGCGGCAATTATCAAGGGCGAATTCGAAGGAGAAGAGGTCTTTATCCACGAACTCCCATTGTTCCAACTGACCGCCGACTCCATTTTAAGCGGATTCAGTTCCCCGTTCGATTGGTATTTGCGATGACAATCAATAAATCACTCGAAGTCGATGAGATTAATCTTGAATTTCCACGTGTTTCGCACGATCAGCTATACGTTGCATGTTCGCGTGTTGGAAACCCATCTTCGTTATTTAATTTTGCGCCGGAAAAATCACCCTCTACTGATCCCATCAAATAAATCACATTGAAAATTTAAATATTTGTGTTGTATTATCACTCTTAAAATTGTCTGAAGGCTTAAAATTGGGACGAGGCGAAGTTCGCTGGGTCCCTAGTTTATAATAAATATATTTTCCAGCATAAAAGAAATGATGAAGGTTACATTCATAAATTAAATGAAATAGAATATGGGCCAGCAAGGTTATACAGATTATGAAATCCCATATAAATGAAGGCTACAACAAGGAAAAACAACTCATGAAATAAATATGTCTGCTTGATGAACAAACTTTAATGGTTTCTCCTTGCGCAGCCAGGGATGGTACACTTTTCTTTAAAAATGTTTGTACTTTTTTCAAAATAATTCACATAAAATGTTTTGTTAGTTTTCCTTCAAGTAATCGACTAAAATGTAAAATTTTTAACAGTGGTTCATATATGACCGGACATTTTCGGATATGAAACCATTTAGTATCTTTTGTTATTCATTCAAATATATATATTAAATAGCAAAAGGTCACAAAAATTTATTATAAAAAAAATATTATGATTCATTAATTAAAAAACATTTTAATTTTTAATTTAAATGCAATAAAGTTTAAAAATATATTTCAAAATTCAGAAAAAATTGCACAAATGGAAACTATTAAGACAAAATTAATGGGAAGGAAATATCAAAATAAATAAAGCTTGTATCAGCTAAACACACTGTGTATAAACAAAAGATACAATATATGTACATATGTATATAGTATATAGTATATGTACATTTCTATTAATGTTCAAATAGAATCAAGTCAAACGCATACGCATACAATTAAACACAACGCACTTTAACATACAGCAAAATTTATGTGAGGTATATACCAACATACATACATACATATGTATGTATGTATTTTTAAACAAAGCCATAAAAAAAATCCAAGGTCTACAACAACATTATAAATTAGGGAAATAGAAGCAAGCAACAACAAATGAGGGCTCTCGGTGGGACACTGTAAAAAAAGTGGCGGCTAAGCACTGAAAAAATTAATTGGAACCAGGGGAGAGGAGCAACTAGAGAATCAAAAAAGCACTTCTATTTCGCTGCCGCTTTTAAAAACAAAATAAGAACAAACACATACACATGCACGCACAGCTTTGACCATAAATGCGGAACCAAAAGTGCGTACATGACAACAATTTACTTGTTTCAGAACCTAAAAATAAAGAATACAACAATTACAACAACTTTAAAAAAAAACAAGCAGCTACAAAAACAACAAATACATATACACTACATGCATACATATGTAATTATGTGTGTGTGTAATAAACGAGAAGAATGAATAAAACCCGAGCTGGCACAACATAAATTAAAATGTGTTTTACTTTTAACGTTAAAAACTAAGAAAACTGAAAATAGAATTAAAGAAAAGAATAAAAGCTAAAATGAACTTTAACGCACACAACGCACTAACGCATTCAGATACATACATACATATGTATATATATGTATGTATATACATATGTGCATATGTATGTTTTTTAATAAAAAGCTTTTTATGATGTTTTTTAATTTCAATTTTCGAAAGCAAAAAATAAAACAATAAAATTACCTGCAAGGTTGTTGTAATTTGTGTTGTCTGACTTTTATTCACACTTGAAATGGTTTTGGAACAAAAAACAACGAAAGAAGCCAAGTATTGCGAAAATAAATATATATAAGTTTTGAAAAATTTTTAATACGATATTTTCTCTTTTCAACATAGAAACATGCAGAAGCTTGCTGTGTACCAGGTACAGAAACCATGGCAAAACAAAATGGGTTCATGTTCGTATTCAGTTTAATCAAAAATAAACAAAGGTTTGGGTTCAAAATTGAAGAAACTAGATACATATAGAAAATTTATCTTATATTTAGAATTCAGAAAATTTGTTTATTTCGCGTAAGTATGTGAACACACAATAATTTCATTTCTGTTACATGTTGCTCTCAATATAGTAAAACGTTTTTCTTTCCTTAGTCTTGGATATATTACATATCCATAAGTATATAAAATTAATTTTAATAAAATTCCCAATTAAAATGGCCACATTTACATTTAAAGTACTTAATTTCTTTATTGGACTAAAGTTCGTTTCGAGTCGAAAACAGGGCTGTACCTAAGCTAAGGACAAAATTTAACCTTTATTATCTTTTTATTTAAGAAAAATGTTAATCAAGGACAATAATTTAGAAACAAACTTGAGTCTAACAAGGAAATTAAAAGTTTAGGATATATATACAAGTTCCAATAAAATATTAAGGGTCTCATTCCTAATATAAATAAAATTGCATATGTGGAATGCGACTGAATGTTCAGCCGCTCATGAACCGATACTTCGGTGGCGAAGGCGTGATTTCATAAAAATGATTGGATAAAGGCTTCTCTAGTCGGCAGTCATATTATTGTCACATTTTGTATAAAACGGTTGCAACAAGATCATGAGAAACTAAATATTTTTTGCAATAGTGGCTTCAGTTTAGTCGCACGATTATTTGAAATTGATGCAACGTCAAGGATCATGAAAAATTATTTTTTATATTCAGCAACGGAATTTCTTGAATCAGCAAATATATTAGATCTGTCTGCGTACTTTTCCAATAGCAAATACTTTGTAAATTATTTGGGAGAGCAAGACTAATTTTACTCTGTCAGCTGAAAATATCTCAAAAAGTACGAGACAGTGTCCAGAAAAATCTTGCTAGAAAACAGCTGATCGGTGTAAACAATTAAAATAATAAAAGCAAAGGAATTTTAGCATATGTGTACGCGAAATTATTATAATTTATTATAAACGTTAAAATGAACACACTTCTAACTACTTGCCACTGGCATTGTTAAATTTCAATTTTATCTTCATTTCAAAAATTATTTCATTCAAACAGCTATTTAAATTATTGGCAAAATCTTGCAACATTTTGCAAGTTCTCTAACTTCCAACTGCCAAAATTCTTTTATCTCTATCGCTGAAAGAGATTTATAGTAGACAGACAACATTTTACAAGATTTTGCACAAAATAATGCAAAATATGTGTACACAGACAGACCTATTGTTTGAATGTGGATCTATAAGGGAATTAGCGTGTTCAAACAACGTTTGTCAAATGAAAACAGCTAAATTTTTTAACTACACAAATTTCAAAAAGAAAATTCAACAGATATATATGAAAATATTTAACCATAAACTTTTCAATTTTATATATTTTACGATTTTTATGAATATTAATTTCCACCATCATAATACCCCATTTTGAATTGTCAAAATTATGACTAGCCAAACGTCATACTCCATTTAAATTATACCTGTATTACCTTGCATCTTTAGAATTTTTTGTTTTCTGTTTTTTTTTTATTTAAATTTTGACATTTTGGGCAGACGCAAGCCAAGAGCAAAAATGTTTATAAACAGAAAACAAAATTTGTTTATGGCAAATATTGCAATTTATTTTACAAGAACTTTTTTGTAGAATTTGTTTCAAATTTAAAATTAAAAATTTATGAAATTTTAATTTTAATTAATATTTTCACTGTAGTGCAGAAAAGAAATTTTTTGTTATATGTACACACATATTTTGCTGCCCTTGATCTTATGGCCAACACTGTTATACGCACGCACTATTTTGTTAAATTATTTATTGTGTGTGTGTGTATGTGCTTTCAATAAATAGAAAACAACAAATTCATTTCAAATATTTGCTTAAAAAGCACAAACAGTAACAGGCTAAATGCTTATGTGTGCATACGTATATATGTATAGGGACGGACAGACAAACCGACCAAAAAGTCATCTAAACAATATTTTGGACACATGTTTGCAGATAACAAAACTTTAACACAACCATACAGCAACACAACAACAACTGCTCTAATCAGCGAAAACTTAAAAAAAGAAACAAAGAATAAAATGCGTGTGAGCCCATATTGCTGAGTGTAGGCAGGCTATCTATCCGTCAGTCAGTCAATGACAGGCAGCCACTTAAAATATCAAAAAAAAAAGCTTTTATTTTTCTAGTGCGTTTATGTGCGTATTCTCTTGCACTTTGTTGCTGGAAGTGATTTTTTTTGTTGTGTTGGTTGCTCAGGTTGTTGGGTCTTTGTTTAGCCGATATATTTTATTGCTGATCATGATAGTGATGATGATCTGAACAAATTATTTTCTTCTTTTTGAGATTTTTTTGTTTACTTTGTTCATTTGATTATGTTGCCATACAAAAAAAATTTTTTACGAGTTTTATTTCTTTTGAAATTAATTTTTTTTTTCTTTAACTATTTCATTGTTTTTGCTTGTAATCATTAATTTGCCTAGTTTTTGTGTAAAAAACCATCTTGTCTTCAATTACATATCTAGATACATCATATACATATACATTCAAACAATATATGTGTATGTATGTGTTTATACATTTACATATTACAAAAAATCATGTTTTAAAATATTATGCTGAATTTTTACGTACATACATATACATATTTAAATTTAGTATCTAAATTTAATATATACACATACATACTTACATATGTTGTTAAATTTTAAGTTCTAGAATTTAGATGGTTGATTGAGGGCCATTTGTGTAATTTACACAGAAAACATTTTATTAACAAAATGTTGTTGTTAAACAAGAAACTGTCATGGAGGTATGATTTTGATAAAACAATAAGATTTGTTACTTCCTCATACGTCACCGATAATAAACGTACATACGTAAACGTAAATACTACATCATTTACAAGTTGGCACTACTGCATGCAAAATATTTCGAAGATTATATAATAATGCTAATGACCCATTCCACGATACTAAGATTAAAGTATGATTAAGATTTTTGTTGGTCGTACAAGCAATGTAGAGGTGAAGAGTGTAGCAAAAAAATGTTCTCTTTACTTTTCTTCCAACATCTCAATTTTACTTTCTTTCATCTTAGTATCGTTTGAATTGGATAATTAGCGTTATTATATAATATACATATATGCCTTGCTCTATTCATTACTTATCGTGCTTCCGTCTTCGAGAATATTTTGCATGCAGTATTACCAACCACGGTAAGAAAATTTGGTACCATAGTATGTACATTTTTCAGTACTTTTCACCCAAAAATTTTTATATCTGTACTTGTCTCAAAACACAAAAATAATGTATAAGCTTTGTAGTACAAATTGTTATTAAAAAGTATCATTTGGTTCAAAAAGTACTCTACCGATTAAAGATCAGTAGTACCTTCTCAAAATTTAAATTTTCCAACCCTGGTGCCAACTGTTAAATGATGATACTTGCATCATATACATATATTTTGATGATGAGGCTGTCTTTTCCAAAATAATTATGTAGCTGACTTTTTGACTACAAATGTAACCAGCTACGGTGTTCGTGTAGCCTGCAGTATCGAATGTGTTTAACGCTCACGCCGGCAGTTTTATAAATTGAAAGAAAATATGCTTGTGCATACTTATGTACATGTGTTTACATTCTCATTTTTAAGTTAATAGCCTGGCCCACGATGTCAATCGATATTGTTCGCTAGCGTAAATGCCTTTAAAACGGTAACAAATTTTAAAATGTTGTTTTGGTTTGAATCAATATTTGGGAGCCAGAAATGTCAAATGACATCAAAGCAGTTATTTTATTCATCTTTCTTCCCTCTCTCTCTCTCCCTCCCTCTTTCTAGTGGGGTGATTGCTCAAAATTTAATAGAGTTTTATGCATATATTTATTATGAATTTAAGTAAAACATACAAAAGTTGCGTACTTTTTTGTGCATAAAGTGCTTCTAAATCAGTGAACAATCTTAGATGATTTCTTTTAACTGCGAATAGAATATTTCTATGAATAACAACGTGAACAATAACAACAACTTTTATATTTAATTTCTCGTATTACTTTTTGGTATTGTTTGTTTTCAGTACACAAACCCAGTAAACACAAACAAGGGTTACTTTCACATTAAAACTACCTGAATTAATTTGAACAACACACGTTTTTGAGCAACAATTGTTAAATTTATTGCTGGTTTAATAAACGTATTTTATACAGCAAAACCGGTTTTGTAATGTTTAAATTTTAATAATCGTTTTGATTAAGACGATTAAACTTTCAAAAATATGTCAAAAAAAAAAAAATATACGTATGTTTTAAAATCGTATAAACTATTAATTTTGATCTGCCATGGTACCAGATAAATCATTGTCAGTCCATTGCGAATAGACTGGTCAGATACAACCCTGCAATATGCTTGACATTCAGCAAAAATAATTTCTTTTTGAAAGAAAGTATCATTCACAAAAACGAGAAACGATGATTGAGTATCTTCAGAGAGCTAAGCAAGCTACTTATCTTAAACTTTGCAGAAAAACAAAACTATTAAAGCCTGGTAAAGCTAAATAATAGTATGAAATCGCTATTTGCATTTCTAATATTTTAAATCAACATTTAAGGTAGTGCCGTCTTAGCTTTTTCTTGATAAGATGTCTGTTTCAACAATTTTTCCATTCAACCTGTTA
>BGZK01004285.1:0-14909 GCA_005406025.1 Eumeta japonica | reverse complement strand
TGTGTACTTAAAATCTTTTTTGTGTAAGCAACAAGTTCGAATCGAATGCTTGAAAATAAAAAATCACCTAAAACCAATTTTCATATAAAAGACAGTAGCCGGTATTAGCATCATGAAAACCAAAACATATATTTTGTACTAAAATAAATATTTAACAACGATTTTGTTCGTTAGTTTGTAAAATACAAAATGAGATTTATTGGGTTCATTTTACTAGTAATAAAATATATTTGTATAAAATATAATTTATCTTAAAATTTATTATCGTACTAAAATCATATGCCCAAAAGTGATAGTACTAAAATCATTAATTTAAGAAAATTTAGTGCTAAAAATTACTTTTCATGCTCGAGAGTATCTCAAATTTGCTATATCTCATAATCACATTTTTTATGGCTATAAAATTAGTAGACATTGTTCTAAAAATATATTTCAGCAATTGTACTAAAAAAAGAATTTGTGGCTTAAGACTTCATTATTAATATATTTTCTTTTTGTTGATATTTTTTCTTATGGAATATTTTATGTTTTAACAGTAAGTTGCACTAAAAATTGATTAAATTGTTTAAAACATTGTTATATTAATTTTAAATAAATTTTGTTCATGTTAAAGCGGAAATATAGACATGCTGAAAGACTAGGCAAAAACAACGAAAGGGTCTGGTCTTTGACCCAAAATAATAAATTTCAAATAAAATTGCTTTAACAGCGAATAAATCGTTTTTGAATTATTGAATAAAAGTTAATTTTATATTAACAATTTTCCTTTTTTAAATCTGTTGTACTAAATAAATTTGTTTGACAAAAATACGGCACACAGTGTTTTTGTCGTACACTTTTAACTAAGTTATCGCATACCAGTGAAACTTGTATGTGTTAGATTTTTTTTATTTGTGAATAAGTTCATAATAAATATTTTTTCTAAATTGTTGACATGAAAATGGTAAGCAAATCGAAATTTGATCACTGGGCGAAACCAAGTATTCAGTTATTCTTTCGACAGGTGTTGTTAGATTTTAAATGATTTAATTGTCATCCTTTGTCACAATATAACATTTGACAAGCGATGACGGTTCATCGGTCTAAAAAAAAACGTTTTTGTTATTGTTTTAGTGTTTTCAAATTAGGCCTAAAATCCTTCAAAAACATTTTTGTTTCATTATCAAATCCAATAAAAATTTGGTTGGCTTTTATGACAGTTAGGTTTCACTCACTTGCTTTTATTATTAAATATGTTTATTGATTAATTGTAAATAATAACGACATTGAAACAACTATTCAGTGAACAAGAGGAAGTTTAATAACTTTAACCCTTTTGACTCTGTCCCCATGTTAACGCCTTAAATACATTTGTTGTTTTTTTAATGGAGGTATTTATTTATTTCATTCCACAATAACTGTGTTGTAAGTTATTAAAACAAAATTATTAAATTGAAAGTGCTTTAACTTACAACGTTAATTTTATGACAAAAATTGAAACGAAATTGTAAAACAAAATAATATTTAATTACTTGTAAAAGTTCATGAAACAAAATGTGCATTTAAGCACTATTTTATGGCATAATTCATTAAAAGAGTAGAGGAGAGAAGTAGATGGCAAATTTGTTAGCGGAACAAAATTAATGATTCAGAAAATAAGAATAATATTTTTGTTATTTGAAAAGAGCGACAATAACACAAAATATTTTTCCTTAAAATTGTGGGCTGTTTGCAGATTTTGTATTTGTGGATTTTTTTTTTGTATAGTGAGTTGCTTTTTCATTACAGAAAAAACGCGATCTAGCGAAATTTGTTGGATTTATTTTATTAAACAAATTATGTTTTCACATTCTTTAAAAGTTTGTTTAAGAACACAAAAAATGACCAGTTCATAATACAACTGTAATTAAATGAGTTTATATATAAAAGAAATTAAAGAATAATTTCATGTTAATTGGGCATAAATAAAAACAAATTATTTTATTTATTAATAAACTTTTTTTCTGTTCAGTCATTCATTTATCATGCAATCTTCCCTTCTCATTAATTTCTTGTAATTAAATATAAAAAACAAATTCGTCATTTTTCCCTATTAACTTAATGTGCAAACATGAACAATGTGATTTAAGAAAAACTAAACACAGTTACAAAAAGAAAAATTTTAAAGCCAATTACAAAATGGTCAATTTTTAAATTTAAGCACATTTAACATTTAAAATATTCTTAAGATTTGGTTAAATTAGAGTTGCGATACATTTTTTAGTATTCCTATGCAAATTCTGACGAAATTCCCTTCCATTTATTCCTGAAGGGTGAAATAATGTCAGAAATGAAATTAGAGCACCTAAAACCAAATAAAACGATACCTATTAAGTTTTGTAAATCTTACTTTTCCCCTCTGGTCAAAGTCAGCCTGTCCCATCCCTTTGATTGGGATTGGTAAAATAGTGCCAGAAATGAAATCAGAGAACCCAAAGACATATCAAATTATACCTATTATGTTTTTTAGTACTACTCCCTCCCACTTCTGGTCTAAGTCAGCCCCTCTCCCGCTTGATTGATAAATTAATACCAAAATGAAATCATAGCACCGAAAACATAAAATTGTGCCTATTGCGTTTTTCAAATATTACTCTCCTCCCCTTTCTGATCTAAATCAGTCCCCTTCCCTTTTATTAGTAAAATAATGCCAGAAATGAAATTATAGCACCCAAAACATATAAATCGATACATTTTAATGTTACTTCACTTCTTCCTCTGAACTAAGTCAATCCGCCCTCCCCATCGATTAGTAAAAATAACTCCTCTCCTAGTCCATTGTGCTGCGCCAGCTTCATATTTTTTTCTTTTGTAATTTCATTTTATTTTTAAGGGCCTTAGCGAAACTAAATTAAGGTCATTCACACAAATTTGAACATTCTTTTTTCTTGACATTAAATTAATAAAAATTTTAATTTCTTTTGCTATGATATTTTCACATTTATTTTAGCAATTTAATGTGTTGTTCTTTTGCAACAACGAAAAAAAGACACATGCTGTGGTTTTATGTGGTATATGATGATTTATGAAAAGAACACAATACGAAAAACATTTCAATTCATGGTGTTTTGATATAAAATTTGTTTGCCATAGACTTTTCAATGCGAATGTTAAATATTTTCTAAGCAAATAGAAATTTTCACTTGACATTCAGTTTTATTAATATGAAATATTTTTAATATAAATATATTCGATATTCTTCTAAACAAAATTTATCATATTTATTAAATAAAAAACAGCAACCCACGTTAAAGAAATATTACTGGGAAATAAATAATACATTTTAAAATTAGTTTTTAATTAAGAAAAAATTATTTTATTCATAATTAGAAGAAAATGTTTAAATTCCCAATTTTATTAAAAAATTTCCAAATTTTTGTAAATTCATATTGAAAATTGTAATTTGATTGGATAAGGTGCCATTTTTATTAAAGAAATGTTCCAAAAGTTTCCAAAATTCTAGACATAGTAGAAGAAAAATTGTGGTAACCTTTTGAACTGGAAAGAAAAAATATAATAATTTTAAGATAATTTATTTAAAATTAAACAATCTTTAATGGGCAAGAGTATATATGTATATTAAAAAGAGTGCCAACAAATTTCTCGAAATTCCGCAAACTTTCAAAATCTTAGCCCAGAATGTTTCTGTGAAACCATTTAAGCTGTGATCAAAGAAAAATAATGCTATACTAACTCAATTATTTAAAATTAAATCAAATTTACCAAAAGTTTTAAATTTTAATAAATTTTTTTTATTAAAACTACCAATTCCTAGAAATTTTGGAGATTTTTCTCCCTGATTCTAGGAATGCTTTAAAATTAACTAATATTTAATCTTTTAGATTTAAAAAAATTGCGTCAAAATTTCTGAATTCTAAAAAATGAAACAAAGTATCAAAATAAACAAATTTTATATAAGTTCAAAATTAAAAATAAGTTTTAAGAACTTTGAAAATAAAATTTCTTTAAAATTTTCTTCTTGTGCTTTAAACTTTTAAAAATCAAAATATGTATGTGTATGTTATTTTTTGTTTTTAGCTAGCTAATAATTAATTAACAAATTAATAAAAATGGGGTATATGAAATTTCTGAATTCCCAAACATAGAAACGCAATTTCCAAGGTGCTAAACTTTTCAGAAACTCTTTCTGTTTCTAGAAAGACATTGAAATTTGATCAATATTTGTACTTTTAATTGTCACCGAAAATTTTAAAAATAATTGAATTGAAATATCTAAATTCCCAAAACTAGGTACGAAAATCTCCAATTTTTTAAACTAATATAGATCCAGGAAAGCATTTGTTTGAATTGATAAATATTTGCTTTCTAAGTATTGTAGCAAAATTAATAGAAAAAAAGTTAAAAAAAATGTTTTAATTCCCAAAAATTTAAATAAAAATCCTTTATTCTTAAAATTGTATCAGATTTTCTCTGGATTCATTAATATTCGTAAACATTGGTTTGGTTTCAGCTTCTAAAACAAAGGTAGCGAAGTATATGCTAAAAAATTATACATTACACATTTAAAAAAACAATGCCCAAAATTCCCAAAACCGAAAAACATGCTACGATTATATATAATTCTATTCTTGTGGCATTTAATGCACATTATAACGAACTTAACTTTTTTAATTTTACATTTATTGTTATTTTATTTTGTATTGTACGAACAATTTTATACACATTTGTTCATCAATCATTTTTAAGCTACTAGTTTTTGTTGTTGTTGAAAGTAATTGGATAATAAGTTGTACATTTTCCCTGTGATTTTAGCAATATTGTTACAGTTTTGGTGTGTATTTTGATTACCTTTGGCTGTTCAGCTTGTTTTTTATCAGTCACATGTGGCCTAAAAATGCTTTTATATAAAATTTTGAAATAAAAATTATTAAAAAAAAAGATGTTTAATAGAAAAATTGATCTAAAACACAGACACACTATGACCTTGAAGAAACAAAATTTTAATGTATAAAATATTTTTTTTGTGAATCAACATCACATTTCTAAAAGCTTTTTTTATAAAGTTGTGTAAATGTCTCACACACGAATATGTGTGCCACAATTTTAATACACGCAAATTATTTAAGCAAATAAAATAAATGAAAATACAAAAAAATTAAAAAAACCTAAAATATCTTGACAACGCCCGGCATTATATTGTATGTTTAAGCTAAAATTTGAGAACTTAAAAGCGAATAAAAGCAACATTATTTTAAGAAATAAACACTAATTAATCCATTTAAACAACTTCCACTTTAGAAAGATTTACTTGCGTGCGCCATTTTGCTTACTTTTAATACATTTACTTTTTACTTCTTTAGGCCGCCTGTCATAAATAATATTTTCATCATACAAGTAAATTGCAAATTTTGTTTGTATTTCAGTGTTTTAAATTATCAAAATGTGTTTAATAAAGATTTTGTCGGTCAATATTTTTCATTTAATTTAAAATTCATTTTGTTGCTTAAATTTTCTTCAAATGATTTATTAGCAAAAAATGTGATAGTCATGCATTTTGCAATATATGAAAAGATGTTATCAGATTTTTCGTAGTATAAAAACTACAGCGTGCAGCTTAAGGTCACAACTAATTTGTTTTAAGTCTAATTTAAAGCAGTGTAGCAAAATTGCCTAAGTCCTTGCATCAGTTTAATTTTTGAATCCAATATTTCACATACATATGTAGATAAAATTGTAAAATGATTTATGGCGGCCCTTCTGTGATGTGTGCAATAATGGCAGAGAATACTTTTGTAGATAATATTTTGTTAAGATCAATATTAAGACAAATTCCCTTTAATAATAACAAGGCGAATTCAGTACAAGGTTGCCCTTTAATGCAGCTGTTTCCTCTTGATTCAAACCCAGCTGACATTTTCCTTGTACTTTTTTTGACAGCCCGCTTCAGCCATTCAAAAAATTACTTGTTGTTTTTTCCCATTGCTGCATTCTTGCACGAAAAGGACCACTTTGCAATAAATGCAATTCGCCTTGACTAATAACACAGGCAAATAGACAATTTTTAACTGCAATTGCTGCCATTTAAATGAATGAAAATTACACTACCTGTTGATAATTCCCGAAATGATTATTAAAATCTTACAAATATAATTATAAAATTTCTAATTCGGATCGGCTAAAATTTTCTGCTTAAAAATATTTTATGCTAACCAAAAGATACTGTTTCACCAAAATTGTCAAAATTTACATTTTATTGTAAATTCACCAAAATCTGAAGGCGCATTCCGCATATTTTCCGTTTCTGGGGAAATCGAATTGCAGAAAATAAGGCTTTAATATTTTTGTTTACACACTTTCATTTGGGGTCCCTTTAAATTTATGTTTACATATTTTCCTAATGGAGACTTTTTTAATTCCTAAAACCAATAGAAAAAATTAAAATCTCTCTTAGCTGAGCAAACTCAGTCTACAATCACTGTTTTCCAGTCATTAATTGTGCAAACAATTTGAAATTTGTGCTTGCATTTTATTTTAATTTTAATTTTTAGTAATTCATGATTAAGCAAATAAATGCCTAGTTTTAATTGAAAATCTTTTTTATTGACTTTCTCAATTTGTATAAACTTTCAATATCCTTTGATTAACAATCTAGTAAATAGTTTAATTTCTTGAAACTTTTATTTTAAAGGCACTAATTAACTTAACAATAATATCAATTAAAAATTCAGTAAATATTTTTGTCCTTTTAAGTCATCAATCTCTTTAAGCTTCAACTTTATTGAAATTTCCAAGATACATTAATTGAAAATAATACGATATTTAAAATAATAATAAATCTTATGGGGAAATTTTGTTAACTGTGTATCTAAAAAGATGATAGTAGTAGTATTTTGAATTCGCCTATAAACTTAAAAAAGAGAAATGTATTGTCATATAAAATGGTGTTAGTTATGAGGAATTGCAAGATAATGTACTATTTCCATCTATGGGTGATATAATTGAAATGCTAGAATAAAAAAAATATACGAATATAGAAACTCTTTTATTCTTTTCGTTTTGTCGGTTTTGATTAAAAACTTTATTTCTTGGCGAGCAAAACAAATTTTAATTAGATTTCCTTTATTTTATGCTTGCAATGTAGTTGCTAAGAGGGAGTAGGTATGCGTGTGTGCTCTAATTTTTTAATTAAAAGTGTTAATTAAAATAAACATGTTTTGTTTTCACAACAAAATGTTATTTATTTAAGATTGTCTTTGAAGCAAATAATTAGCATATCATAAGTTTTATATAATTTCAATTTTCTATTTAAAATTCAATTTGCCATTTATTGGTTCGCCACAGAACAAGATAAACTATTAATAAAATAAAAATAAAATTAAGCTATTTAAGTATGTGTTGTGTTGTCTTGAAAAGGTAATAAACATTTTTCAGCGCCTCAAATACCAATTTTCATGTTCGATTAATAAAAATAAATGTTGGGAAAATAAATCATTAATAAAAATTAAATACAAAAAATTAATTGAACAACAAAGTGGTGCGGCAAAACCATAATTTAATAAACACTTAATTAAGTTTTAAAATTTATTTTTTATATGACTAGTTGTAAAATTATAAAAAAGAAGAATTGTTAAAAATCTTTAGCCTTTTTTGTAAATTAGCTTGAGAAAATAAAATATTAATTGGCAGCACTTTCAATAGTCACTTACATACTACGACATGTGTGTGTACGTTTTATTTTAATTGAAAAATTCATTTTAATTGGCCTTTCTCAACAATTTATTAATAAAAAAAAAAATCACACAATTCGTATTTGCATTTTAAACTAAGCTTCTTTTTTTATTGGTTGATAAGCTGCATTATTTTGTTTAAACAATTTTTACATTGAGCTACATTTACGAATAAAATATCTCTTTATTATGATTAATTTGTAATGTTTTATCTTAAGAGTAAAAAAAGAAACAAATTATTATCTCTTAAATATTACAAACAAAAAAAAAAAAAAAAATAAAAAAAATGTTAAATGCTTGAGTAAAACTGAAATAATATCGATGCAAATACATATTTCAAAAGAATTGTTTTATTTATTTTATTTTCATTATTATAGCTTAAATCATGATTGAGGTCTGAAATGTTTGTATCTTGTTAACACCATGTTGATACTTTATAATATTTATTTGCATATTTTTAATATAGAGAAGAAAGAGTTGCCACATTTGCAAAACACAAACGATATGAGGCGAGATACGAAAAGTAGTAAACTTTCTGGTATAACAGTTATGAAATCTATTTGAAATTTTTTATTAATTTAATGAATCTTCATAAATATAATTTCTGTATGAAAGTTAGAAAAAACGTTTATACTGAAGAAATTTTAATTTGTTAAAACATTAAAGTTAAAATTAGTGCACTTTAAAGGATTTTCATTAAATTTCTTGCTTTATATACCAGTTTTCAAATTAAGGAAATGCACCAGAAACCTAAGCCAAAATATTTATTATAACAGTTAACTGAACTAAAAATATTCTTAATCCTATTTTATTTGACCTCTCGTTTTGTACATGCATTCGTATTTGCAATATTTTCTTAAATCATAAATTGTTTTCTGTATAACAGTTGAAAAAATACGTACACACATTTATATTTGCTTAACTAAAGCTAAAATAATCACAGTTATGCAATTTCAATAACAGTGTTCATCTCACAGTTTGCCGCTTAAACAAATTTAACTGAAATTTAAAGTAAAACTCGTTATTTTATATTGTTTTAATGAATTTTTTTTAAATTTACGAAACAAAACCAACATATTTATGTAACAATTCACAACACCATACGTATGCATAGCAGTTCTGGTACTTTTTTTTCTGTATTAGAATAACTTGAAACTTTTCGCACTGTCGATAATATAATTTTTTTAACTTTGCATTAAAAATAGTTACAAAGTTAGTAGTACACAGTGCAACTGTGAAAAACATACGGACTTCACTAAGTGATAAAGGATAAAACAAGAGACACTTGTTTTTTTGTTTTGCCCAAAGTCATGCACTTTTTCTAAAAAAGGGCCCAAAAGATTTGAGAGCCTTGTTGGCATTTTGCAAAACTAATCATCTTCTTAGGCTTATATCATGCAAATCGTCCGGAATTTTGATTTACTTTCTGAAGCAAAGTTGTAGCCCTATAAGTATTTTGTAGTTGAGGCTGGTGATTTTAGTATAACAGTTTGAAGTGTTTAAATCGCAATGGAAAAATACTAATTTTACGAATTTGTATTTGTAGTTCGAAATGTTAATTTTAGTTAAACTGATTTTGTATACCAGTTCATATAACTGTCAGAAAACTGTTATACGCTGCACAATATTTCAAACTCAATTAAAATTAATGAAACAAATTTGAGAAGATAAAACATTCTGCGTATATGGGCCTGCTTGAATGTAATAAAACTGTTATACTTTTCAATATTTGGCGTCATATGCGAAAACAAATATGACGTTTACGTGAAGAACACATTAAACTACTTTTATCTTATAAACACTGTTCTAATGTAAACTTCAAATATACTTAGTTTTTGCATATGGAGGAAATACATTTTGAAAATATTTCGCAACGTTTATAATACTGTTTTAGTTGCAAAAATAATTAAAACCCCTAAACACATAATTTTTTTATACTATCGATTCGCTTACTACAAACCGTATCTTTCGAGTTGGCAACTTTGCTCTATTTTCTTCTTTTATTCTTTTATGTACGTACATTTGCACAAAAATTATTTTTACTCCCCATTGTTTTTTTATCGTCGTAGTTTTGTTTTTCCTTTTAACATTGACTTAAATATTGTACCGAACAATTTTTTATTCATCTGTACAACAAAGTATATTTATTTTGATTTTTTTGTGCTGGTATTTTGCTGCAATTAGCATTAATTTACATTTATTCATTTTTTTTTGTAAGTTTTATATTTATTGCTTAGTTTTTGGTTGATGTAGTCATACGTTGTGATTTTGTTTATTGTATAATAAACAAATTTTTTTTATAAACCCTGACATGGAGAGAGAATAAAGATTAATGCAGAACATAAAAGACTAGTATAGAATTTTGGGGTCAGAAGCGGGATTATGGAAAAGTTTCGTGCTAAAGATGTTTAGTGTACAGATGTTATTAGCTTTGAGTTGACTAAGAAATAAAGGTTGTTAACTAGCTTTTATTGTATAACAGTTTACAATAATAGTATAGGAGTTTATAAAACCAATATAATAGTGTATATTAACACTGTTATATGAAAACTAATAACTGCTGCTTATCAAGCTTAATAAAATTCATGTTATACATTTTATGCAATTTTCATTTTAGCAACAGTTTCTGCAAACTATTATACTTAATTGCTAGAACAACATTTGGACTACTAAAATCAATTTAAACCTAATTATATACCTCGCCGAACAAATTAAATAAATTGTTAAATCGTAATAAATTAAACGAAAATATTTTACAGAAATATTAAATTGAAAGAATTGATTAACTGTTATACATACCTATGTTAACAAATTTATGTACGTATAGTGCATTCGTAGTTATGCTCATACACTATTTATTTTTATTTCAGAGAATTTCAAATATTTCACATTAGCGATAGGTCTTAGTACAAAAGAAATCAGTGTATAAAAGTTTGAAGGAATATAATATATATATTTTTTTTATTTTAGGCAGAACTATTAATTTTTTTATGATTTTATTATGTTGTCTTCAGTTAGTCTGTTATCTTCTGAAACTCCATAAGTTTTCTAGCAGTTTTGTATTAATATAAAACTATTGCAGCACTATATGTTGTTAAGGTATTATTTTGTCAAACAAATAAATTGACTTTTATAATTTGTATTTGGTTAGCTGACATTCAAGTTGCTGAAATATAACAGTTTATTTTAATGATGTACATTGCATTTACAAACATATGTATTTTGTATAGATATTTTTACATGCATGTATATGTATTTCAATTCAAATTTAGTTGTTTCTAAGATAACTGTTATACAGATTTAACATCTAACCAAAGCAATTTTGTTTTTTTGCAAATTTTAAATGATATTTTTACCCAGTGAACAAGTTACATATATTTGAGAAAATTGTCGGCAAGCTGTTATATTATTTTAATTACTTTAAAGCAATTATATCTTTCAATTATTTTTAGCAAAACACTGTTTTTTATACAATTATTTTCATATGCATGATATGTTAAAATTAATCGTTTATTAAGTATGTTTTTCTATTAAATTGAATAATTCATTAATTTATTTAGAATTCAATCACCAATTTTTTTTTTACTGAAATTTTGTTTCTTTGTACAGAGCTATTTATTATTTCTCATCAACACCTTTAGTTAACAACTATGTTACTTAACAAGTTTTAATTTAATAAACATTCTTAAATTGTTTTAATATAACATCTATTGTTACATGTAATATTAATTTTTGAGTTCAAAACGTTTTCATTTCATGCACAAAGTTGTTGTTAACTTGATGCTCGATATAAATAAATACGTGCTCTGAAAGATCAACAACATACAGCTTTTGTTGTGGTTGTTGCTATTTTGTAGTTTTATTTACGGGTTGAAATGAAAAGGAAATGTGAACAGAACAATGATGTAAACATAAAATTCACTGTTTATTTTCCTGTTCTCAATGCTGAAAGTTCAAAGCAAACAAGTGGTGCTAAATAACTGGGCGAATATATGCAAATGCAAAGCAAAATGTTTTTTAGCTAAATTTTTATAAAAATAATCATAAATAAATTGTAATAAATTATTATTTAAAACAGCAAATGAAAGAAATAACAACAATGCATGACAATGTGCTGAATAAATTTCTTCCTTTAATTTTGGTTAATGCAAACAATTAAAATCAATACGTGAACCAAAAGAAAACTGTTGCTGGTTATTTGGTTATTTAATTATTTATGTTGATAATCCAAATATTAGCATTTTTATTAACTGACAAATGTATGTATTTACGTTCATATATAATATATGTGTATGCATGCCTTATGTATTGTACTTGATTTGATTTTAATAAACTAAGTTTTCATATCAGGAATATTTTGATATATTTCACATTTCTCAGCGTACAACAGCCAACTAAATTATTATAATACTACCTATATTACAAAAATAAGACCATTTTTTAATTACTTTCCGCCTTTTAATATGTATAACAGTTAGTTAAACAGCTATGACACTGTTAAACCACTGTACATATTCTAAAATTAGTATTTTTTCTGTAGAAAACACATGCAAAGGATTCATTTATTTATTCATTTCTTTTTACATATTTGACGTTTTTAATGTATAACAGTTACCTAAACTGTTGAAAGTGTCATATTTTGGCATATACTATTAATGAAACTAGTTTGGTCAAATGCATGCTATGATTTCCTTAATTTGTGATATTTTGGTTGATATAGAACAGTTACCTAAACTGCTATACAAATTTCATGACCATATATTATAAGGCAAATAGAGTTTTATGTAACTAAACGGATCCTTTTAATAGTTGAGTATTTTCAATTAGTATAGCAGCTTGCTAAACTGTTATACTACTGTACTTATTATGAAGTATATAATTTATTCTAAAAGCGTAAAATATCCTTTTAAAATTTTACGTTTTTACTTGTATGACAGTTAATTCAAATATTATAATATACTGTTATATTTTAGTATACACTCTGAAAAGTATATATGTACAAATTTATGCAATTATTTTCTTATTTTGCGCATTTTGTGGTATAACAGTTTATCGTGACTTTCAGTCTTAATAAATACCGAAATTCGTGCGTGTTTTATTTATGAATTTTTATTTTCCTATGTATGACAGTTAAAAGAAGTTATTAAGATTGATCAATGTTTTGTTTACTTTGTTCCTTCTTTAAATAATGTTTAATTTAAATTTTCATAATGTTATACATACAAACAACGTTTTGAAACTGTTCAAAACACTTTTAAATATCAAGCTAAATTTTTCGGGACACATTTTGTATGTGAAAATAATATTAGGCAAATTTTGTGTCCTCAGAAACAATGTTTCGATCATTAAGCTGCCAGTTAAGAATTAAATTAAAAATTAATAAACTGTCTTTTTAGCATTTATTTCTTATTTTAAAATTTATTTAATCAATGTTTTTATTGTTAAATTTCTTATCATGTAAGTCCTACTTAGCTATAAATAGCTTTTGTGTAATTAAGTTGCAAACTTTTGAGCTAAATATTTCAATTAATTAGGACAGGCTAGTTTTTATTTGTATTTGTTTTATTATTTTTAGTTGCAGTTCTTCTTAATTTTTTTTTTTTGAGTCGAGTCCAGAGACGAATATTTGTGATGTATATGAAACAACTGGCTGTACCCCAGCTAAGGTCAAAAATTTTGCTTATCTTGCTTGACTTCTTTATCAAAAATACTAACCACAAGCACTTTTTTAAAAATGAGTTTGAGCTTGACAAAGATATGAAAAGTTTATGATAAATATGAAATTTCGAGTAATTCAAATATTTAATATTAATTAATAAATTTACATAATATTCGTAAGTTTAATTTTATATAATTTCCTAAATATTAATTAAATTTTAGCTAAATCTTGTATAATGTTTTTCTCTTTACAGTTCAAAGCGGCATAAACTTTTACTAAGCGCTTACCACGCACAAAAATAAACAAATTACTACAAAAAGTCAACAAAATTATAAAACTTCACCACCACCCACCTCATCCCCACCAATGCCGCTACAGCAACAAAACACATAATGAAACCAAATAAAGGGTACAAAGTGTAAAACAAAACCTGGAAAAATTGAGTCAAAATAAAAAATAAAATTTAACTCATCCCATTGCTTTAACACAAATACATACACATATGAACATTTGCATTCTCAGCTCCACTCCTTTATTTGAATATATTGAGAAGCAAAAAATAATAATGAGCAAAAGAAAATGGGAAAATTTAATGTTGAAATTGTTAAAGCTGAGAGAACGGCACAGGAAAACCAACAGCCAGTTTACATCAGTTCTGGTGGCGGAAAACGGAAATGATAATGCGGCTGCTAATGATCAAATAATGAAACAACAGGTGAGTTAATGTTTTATTGTTATTACATTTTTAAAAAAAAAAATTAAAAATAAATCAAAACAAATGTTTCGAAATATATAAGCAAAGCACATACATACCTACCAACTTTTTGTGTGTATGGCTGGGCATTTTTTTACTCCTGTATCACGTTTCTCTGACAACAGACTTAAATATTTTATAAATTGAAAAGTTTCTTGCCTAGAATTTTAACCAAATAAACAGGGCGTAGTGTGTGTGTGACGAGTTTTCGATTTTTTCCAAACCATTAAATATAATGAAATAAAAAATAAAGTTTTGAGCTAATGCCATTTTTCTTTGATTTCAAACCATTTTTGGAATTTTGTATTAAAAAAAGACAAATGAATAAGGTTTTTTTACTTAAAATTCAAAAATCAGTGCTTTGCAAAACTTTAAGGTTTTAGTTTAAAGATGTACGATTCTTTTTTTTAAATATTAAACTGAATTTAATTTCTGCCAGCGTTAGTAGAATAACACAGAAATAGCAACAAATTCAACATATTTTAGGTCCTAGATTGTAGATAGATCGACTTGAGTAGATTATATTGTAATTCTTAGAAAATCGATTACACCGTAAAAATCAAAACTATCAGGGGGTCGATTCTCGTTTTATGCGACAATGAAATGGAAAAAGAACTTCTCATCTTCCTCTCCATAAAAATTTCAAACATTATTTCAAGTTGCTCATATTGAAAAGTTTATGAGGTGAAAATTAAAAGTTTAATTCTCATTTTATAGTTTTACAGAAACAATACCCAGGCCTGGTCTGCAATCCACATATTTTAAATCACTTTGAATTCAGAATCAAACA
>BGZK01004284.1:0-14941 GCA_005406025.1 Eumeta japonica | reverse complement strand
AATTTGGCTCAAATTGTGTGCACATGTTAAAAAATGTTTGAAACATAAATAAATAAATGTATTTGCAGTGCAAAAAATACCAGTACCAATCAAAGGAAATATTATGCTTATGAAACTGTTCTCTAGTCGCTTAATTTAAATGGTCTGCACTGCTTAATAGAATTATATAACGATGCATGCCTATTTAAATACATATAATAATAATAGATGTGTGTTGTGAAAGGCAATCAAGGGGCTTTCGGTCGCCAGAAAGGTACCACGGCAGTATGTGACCGTAAAAGCGATTATTTAGTCAAAGCTTAGTCATTAAGCAACTGAAAGATTAATTTGCTAATTTCTAATTAATTTACTCTACTGAAAAACCAGCCATTATTGGGAAAGTTATTACTAAAAGCGTAGCAGTTGTTCGCCTAAATTTTATGTATGTATGTATGTCTGTATGCAGTGGAAATTTTCGTGTTTTATTTTGCGTTCATTAGGCTTTAACCCTACAAACTCAAATCGAGATGGTTGTGTGAATTTATGTTAAATATGATAGATATTGTGCAAAATTATATAAAAACATATTTATGGCTATGAAAGACAATATTCAAACAAAATAAGAAAATGAAAAACTCGAAGGACATTAATCGTTTTAGCCTATTTCGAATTGAAATTACATTAATTTATTTTTTTGAACTAAAGCCCTTAATTTCTTTGTATTACATTTATTAAAAGCTTTCGATCTTGATGTTTGCTTGATTTTGGTGATTTTACTTTTCCCATTCTGCTTGCTGTACAAAGTTTTGTATTTGAAACTCCTTTCAGTTCTTTTGAATGTCAGATTGAATAATTGATTTTTTATTTAATTCGAGAACATAATATTCAAATCGTAAATTTATTTAAAGCAGCTTTGATATCCAAAATTTAAACTTTTGCGTTTGGAATTATGGAGGAGATGGATAATTATATAGAAAACGATAAAGAAACTCAAATGCCTTCGGCAGTAACCACGCCTTCAGCTCACACTCTTATTCCGACTAGTGAGTATGAATGAAATCAAATGTTAGTTAGAATGGAGCAGTAGCTCATAGAACATCGAGTGTATGTGATGTAAAACGTTTGGTTTATTGTAAAATTAAAAATTCTTGTAGAAATTTATAAAGAAGCCCTAAAATTTCTCTAGTTTTCTTCATTTGATATCCAATGTTTTATTATTATTATTATTTTTTTAATAAGTATAATTGATGATTTCAGGACGAATCGTAATGAGTATGCAACAGTCTTGTAATATCAACAAGGTTACTCAAAATTTTGTACGTCAATCGACTTCTAAATGCACTAGCATGATTACTTAAAATTGTGTGCTTCAATGGATGGACGTTTCTTTTGATTAGGGACCATTAAAGGAAAGTTTTGTTTCTCTTAAAAGATATGTCTCCCTAGTGCACACAAAATTTCAAATGTTTTTGATTTATTGATTTCCCGAGCTGGAGGTCACTTCAGTTTAATAAAATAATTTATTATGTAAGAAAATAAAAAAGTATGTTTACTCGAATCTAGTTTTTGTTTTCTTTTCTGCATGTTTATTCAATCGCAAAAATTTATGTTTTTCTATTTATTGTCTGTTTTACAGAAACCGCAGAAAAGTCAACCAAAGCTTATTTTGACCGAAATCACGAGAATATAAACTCTTACTTAAATAAATTTTGTTCTTCAAATTCATCTGAAACCAGTCCAAGAGAATCTCAAATGTTATTCACCAAGTTTAAATGCCACCCTTCAACAACAGCAGAAAAATTCCACCCGCAACCCACACACCAGAGGCCTTTATAAGTGTATCTGTAAAAAAATCAATAAACCGCCATCCACATCAAGCTGTAGTAGCCTGTCTTCGGAATATTTGCAAAACACAAAATGTTTGTCAAAACAGAGCAAAACTCAATTTAGAGGGCAGCGTTTGCATAGAATTCCTATTAAAAGAAAATTTAATTTACATGATAAATTGTTAGTACCACAAACTTGCAGCAAACCTTGGGATGCTTCGAAATGCTTTGAAAAGTTTTCTACTTCTTTTAATTCACAACCAATAACTGATTATTGCCAACTAAGCAATTTGAACGAAATCGTTAATTCATATGAGGAACAATTTTACTCTTGCAGTTCGGAAGATTCCGAAAGTGGTGAAAACCAATAATTTCTTCAAAGCTCAAAATTGGTGTAACATTGATAAAATTAATGAAATCTTACATCTTCTACATGAAGTTGAAAATTTAATCTGTAGAGACAATTTCGCACAAGAAATGCTTGAAACTGAAGCAATGACATCTGATCCAACTAAGGATTTTGGCAAATATACAGCACAAGAATCGAAGACAAATCGAGAGCTCAGTGATAAAATATTAAAACCAACTTCTACAGCTCAGCTTGATCATATGCCTTTGCCATCCCCGCCATCCTTTTTCTGCAGCTGTCGCGCTCATATGCCACCAGACAATTTTGGCTGCTTGCCACTCCTGAATTCGGCAATCCTGGTACAAATACCATTTGTGTATGAAAAGTAACAATTTGAGACAAGTTTCCAGTGGCAATAAAAGTATTTCAACAGCTGATCAGTTAGCAGATAATTTATCGCGGAAGAAATCGTTTGATTCCTTAAATGGTCAAAGTTTGTGTGAAAAGTTGGACTGTTTTAAAGATTGTTTTAGCGGACAGAACAGTGTATTAATAGCAGATCAATTTCCGGCCCATTTAACTTGCAAATGCCTGTGCAACAAAATGCTGTCAGAAAACAGAAATGAGACTCTTGTTTTATGTTGTGTTCCTGTTGCAGCAAATAAACATTTAGATGTCGCACATCTATCAGGGATACCGCCCAGTTGCAAGAGTAATTCTTTGGGCACCCAGGTTAACCTGGATCTTGGTCAAAGTTCATTGGAAGAAGAATATGTGGATGAAGAGTTGCATCCACGTTTTGTGGATAAGATTCTTACAGAACCTTTCGATATTTATAAATTAAATACAGACTCTTTGCCGCAATACGATGATGAAGAACCTGTTTTAGAAAACTTTTCGCGTAAAGTAGATGTTGCAAGGATCGAAGAAATGCTTCCATCTGATACTCATCAGCCTGGTTCAAATTTCCTAATGGAATATGTTGACAGGGAAACAAATTACATGAACGTCTTGGAACCATTAGAGGAAGTCAACAAAGAAATTCCAAATCTTGAATCCTTCTCCAAACTTGTCGATCTTAAAAGTTTACAGGAACCTTTAGAAATTGTGCAAACTGCAGAGCTTGAAGCGAAACAAGATGCTGATTCCACGCATGAACTTAAAGAGTGTGTGAGCTCTGAGGGCAAAATACTTCAAAGTATAGAAAACGCTGAATTAAATACACTATTCTACAATAATACTGACCAAAATATGTATAACGTTTTACCAGAATTCGACAAATCTAATGACTCTGATCAAATCATTACTTACGAGCATCATGATGAAGCAGATCAAGAGTTGGCCAAAGAAAATTTAGCTGAAAATAACAAAGGTAACAAACCAAATGAAAATAATCGAAGCAACGACAGTGAAATGGCTGTGCTGACTATAGAACAGGCCAAAGCTAAGGGTTGCTCTGCAGAAACGGTAGGTTGGATTGTAGTCAATGTTGTATTATCATCAACATAAATTCCTTCTTGTTGAAAGACATTTTTCATTGATTCTTTGATACTGGATTTGGAAGCGATGGATTATGCAAGACGTAAATCACACTTTGAAAAGGTTAATTAAAAATGACAATCGAAAATCTGTTTGCTTAATGCTTTTCTTTCCCTTAAGAGCATATGCAAGTCAAAGATGTCGGCTCAGTGTGTTCGCGACAGTTTTCCAGTGACAATTACTGAAGTAACGAATCTTGGAGCCAATTCACTTTATGTTAAGTGGAAAATTCACGACTGCTCTGGAATTGGTGGATACGAGGTAAATAAAGTTCATAAACAATTTCTATGTCCCAAATTGAGAAAAATTAAATCAAGTTTATTTTCAGATTTATACTGATAGCTATTTAACTAATCGCTTTTACAATAGCAGACATGAAGCTGCTGTCATCACTCACGTCGACATAACTTTGCCCTCATAGAATTGCTTTGGTGGCTCAGCCGCTGGAAACCAGCAACGAGACTTTAGATATTATTTATAATATGAACAGAAAAGACAATAAGCTGAAATCTCTGCCCCTGAGGTCAGCCCCAAAAGCCACAGGAATCAAGTGCAGCTTTATGGACGCCTAGCATATTCTTATATGATCCGATTTTAGGAAAAGCGTTTTAGAGGAACGAAATTTAAAAAAAAAGTGTGACAGGTCGAAATTTAACGAAACAGATGAACTCTTTACAAAATTGTTATTATACATACATATAAGTATCACAAAGAAAACTAGTCAAAGTCAAAATAAGTTGAAAAATTAAAAGGAATCTTTAATCTTGGTTCGGCAAACAAATTTTATTGTAAATAATTAAATTTGCAATTTAATTATTTATAGAAAACTATAATCTTGCAAGAAAGTTTTCGTATTTTTATCTACATACATACATTATTATGTATAAAATGAAATTTCATCAAATTTATTGTAATTTTTCAAAAGGAAATCAGTTTTAAGTTTGTGTATGTTTTCACAAGTCTATTTGGTTCTGAAAATTGTTGCATGTACAAATAATTCTTGCAAATAAACTTTGAAAAATTTTAGAAAAGTGCCTTAAAACAAATTTATTATTTTCAATTATTCACTTTTTAAATGAAAATACAAAATTCGAAATATTAAATTATATACATGTGTATGCAGTTTGTCCAAATGCTGTACACATACATACATATTTTAGTTTGCGTTATAGTTTCGTATCTTAGTTTATTTCACTTTATAGTTTGAAATTGTTTTATTTATTTTTATTTTCTTTTTATTTAAGTTGTAAATTTGTTTCTTTTTATTAATTTATATTTTTTTTTTTTGTAAATATTTAATTTCATGTTTTTAATAAAAGCTCACAAATTCGTTTACATATATTTGCACATAAATACATAAACAAACAATTCGTTAGCTATTTTATCATTTAATACAGATTAATGAAATATATTTCTGATCATTTAAATTAAAATTTTTATAAAGTTATACACAAAATAATAATAAGAAAAATATTTGCATTAAATACATACATGTTTAATGCAACATGAAAGAAAAAAAAAACAATCAAACGTTAAAAAAAATCATTTCAAATTATATAATATTAAAAAATGTCTATTTATAATGTTAATAAAAATTGTTTAATTTCAAAACAAACGATAAATATGTGTTATATTTTATTTAATCAAGCGAGCATTCTTGCTAAGCAAAATTATTTTCCGTTTCTTTACGAAATAAGCGACTCAGCAGAGCAAAGCTAATTGACAAGAGCTAGACTCAGCCGAATCGATCGGTAATTTTTCTTTTTAAAATATGTATGTATGTAAAACAGTTCAATAAAAAAGTATTGACATACATATAACCGTATTCCAATTTTGACATTGTAGTCGTCGTAGTTAACAGACTTCATCAATTGCCATTGGCAAAAACTTTAATCGATGAGCTTAAAACGTGTATGCGGTTGTGAAGGGAGAGGGCTATTGTGACTCCTCGCCTCTATGAATTGCCTTGCAACAGGGTTTGTTTAATTATTCCCCCTTACCGAAGCTGGCGAATTCAAAACAGGCCTACACAAATCTTAAAACAATAAAATATACCAGTTCGCCAAGTAAAAAATAACAAAATCAGCGTGAGCCGTTGATACAATTTTTTATTTGGAAATGTTTTCCTTTTCAAAATAAAAAAAAAAAATCTCTAAATCTCTAATCTAAATATTATGCTTTCGAAACGAATAATCATAAAAACAACATTACATATGTACATATATGTACATACATATCAATATATGTGGGACTGTGTAAATGCTTTGCAAAGTCTATTGATTTTTAAAATTTTTAACTTATTAATTGAAAAAATGTTTCCAAATTGTAGTTGATTTTGTAGAATTTATATATCGCTCTTTTATTGCAACTTAGTCATATCTCAAAAAAAAGAAATCAAGCTTAGCAAAACGCATTTTAAATTTTAAAAGTGTAAACACTTACCATCTTATTTCGTTATATATGGCAAATATTTTCTTACATAAAATTTATGGAGGAGTTATTTAGCATTTTCGACATATGACTGCGTTGCGATATATAGAATCGATGGGAGATACTTTAAGCTGAAAATAAATCGATGAAAAGCAGTCAACAGAGTAGAGAACAAAGAAACAACTTTGCAATATGTTTTAATTTATTTTAACAAAAAAAAGAAACATTTCTATGCCAATAAAAAAATTATATTTAAAACACTTATGCGATAACTTAAAAATCTAAAAATAATTAGGTTATTAGGACAACATTAAAAAAATCTTAAGTTTAAGTTGTATACACAATTTTAGATCTGTTTAATACTCTTTATTTTCAAATTCATCTGATGAGCAAGCAAACATACACATGCGCACTGCGTGAGTTTACCTTGTTATGTCATGGAGCGAACTAAATATTGATTAATTCAACATGATTGAACTTTTCCGCAAATGGGAAATAATCCGGAAGAAATTACTTTAATATGGTTAACATTTACTTTTAATCATTGAATAGAACAAGTGATATCTATGTACTTATATATATGTGTGTAGTATGTCTTTTCGTTTCGGTACTTAAGCTCGTTTTTGCCAATACATACATAAAGTAATAGTTTTAATGATTTATTTAAAATCAAAATTGAAGAAAAAGAAGTAATAAATGAATGAAATAAAATACTTATTTGTTTTAATAAACTACAATCCACTATTGGTTTTTCGTCCTTGTGCCCGCCATCAACATGGTCTATCTTCGTATACAAGGCTCGCAAGTACCGGGGATGACGTATGAGGGATGGCATTCAGGACATTTCGGATTTTCGCCGTACCAGTGCAAAGGTTGGTCAGTGTCGGCTCGATTCTCGGGATATTTAAGTAGGAACGAGTTGTAAGCATCTGTATCCAAGTACCCTGTACGACCATTATTTTCCAAAGGAAAAGCGTATTCTGGCACTGACAGATCCTTGCCCATTTGGAAAACATTTCCGGATTACTGGACTGTTGTGAGTTAGAAGGATTTTTAAAATGGTTTCATTCACACTGCTAGGCTGGCCTATTTCTTTGACTGATCTGGATGTTGGTGACCGTGATGGTTGGTTGATTTTTGCTTTTGGCTGGGTGGTAGAATTTTTGCTTTGTTCGATGCCGAATTGTGAAACCGCTGTCAAACCATTGTTTGTACTTATGGAATTATAGTCAATAACAGTTTCTGGATATTCCCTGCCATCTACGCCAATGGGAGATTCTAGTTTGGGTGGCTCTAAGCCATCTGAAGGTATTTTCCATTCGTAATATATCGGTGGTCCTTGGGTAGTGGCCACATCATGTGTTATAAAATCGGTTAGTGGTGGCAACAACTGTTTTGAGGGCTGCTCATATTTAACCGTTCCTCGGTCTGATTTGTATGCTGGAGAATTTCCGAGTGCTATCAATTTTGCTTGTAGGAGTTGTGGGTGCAGGTGATTTAAAGCCTTGTGCTGGTGCTGGCGTTCTTATTTCTTTACTCAATTTGGTAACATCATACCTATTGATAGTGTTTTGATTTGTGGCCACATTTGTGCTTGCACTGAAAGCTGATGATCGCGTAAATGGCTTGCCAACTTCCGTCGTTGGTCTGGTAGGTGCTTTAGTGGTCGTTGAGCTGAAAGTGCTTGGCACTCTTGCTAAACAGGGAAGCAGGAAGGCAAATGTGGGCATAATTGTTGTAGAAGTTGTTGAAGTGGCATCGTCCATATTGTAAATGGGATATAATAGAGGCTCATAAATTTGGATGGAACTTTAATTTTGGTTTTATTGTTGTTGTTCTTGAGAGATGCTGCAGGCTTTGAAGTTGTAAAGGCATTATTAAGTTGTTGTTGAAAGTTGGTTTCGCTGTGTAGTTGATTTAAGAGGAGTTTTAGCAAAACGATCTTCTGCTGAATTAAAATCTGACGAAGTATTGTAACGTGTACTGTGACTCGTACCCAAATCATCGTGCTCGAATTGCAAATGATCATCATGGCGATTATGTAGAGCAGCAACGTTGTCAAATTTTGACGTTTGATATTTAAAATTCGAAATGGGCTGTAGGGATGAAGGCTTCCGTGTAGTAGTTGTAGTTTCTCGAGTATAATATGAAATCCGTGTACTTGGTCTGGCACTGCTTTCGTCTACAATTTGTGGTTCATATGATGGTGGCAATATTATGCGACTTGGAGCTGGTATTTTCCACCTCTGTTGTCCTGTAGCCTGTTGCTGTTGATTAAGTTGCATGTTTTTATCTTTAAGTTTCTGTACAGTGTTATCGTAGATTTGATTTAACACTGAAGAAATTGACTGTTTCAAGAGAAATTTGGTAAAATTCATATCACATTATGCTTTTTAATCTTTACCCTTGATATTGATTACGAAAAGATTCACCTGAGTAGTCGGTGCATAAGGACGATCTAAAGATCTGGTCGTGGTGTCCGTAAGTTATTTTCCCGTCATTAACAAATGGTTTGTCCCGTTGTCCTGAAAATGTATGAATTTATTAGGAAGAAATAAGAATGGGTTTGAACAGAAAAGGACACCAAAATCGTCCCATTATAAAATCTCAACATACATACATTATAGTATGTATCAATGCAGCTTTTAAGCTCGTAGCCCGCCTGAAAGTGATTTTATTACTTTAAGCCAAAACTCTAGAATCAATTCCTTAGCTCGGGCTGAAGGTTGTAGAAATATTATATTCATAATAAAGTTTTGTATGCTCAATAAAATTTAGAAAGAACAACCTTTAGGCGGTGTTACCAAAGTTAAGAAAAATAAACAGCAAAATGTCTAAAATATTATAAGAAAGGAAACGCCTTCCCGCAGTCATCGTTGGTAATTTTAAACAGATGTAATTACATACATATGTATACATTACATAGTTTTAATCAAAAGTAAAACGGAACTTACATGATGCAATTATCGCTAGAGGTAGATGCAGGTAAGTAAGTGCAAACAGCAAAATTGTTAAACTTAAAATATATTTACTGTCTACCCACGATGTCGCTCGATATCGCTCGATCATATTTCAAACCGCAACAATTTAAAATGGTGCTTTTGTTTGAACATATTTATGCGAGCGAGCGATGTCGGTGACATCGTCGGCCAATGGTTAATGTAAAGGCGAACATTGATCTGAAGCATCTTGGAAAAACAAAAAAAAAAATTGTGTCACCTATTAGCAAATTGGCGGTGTAATCCTTTTCAGCTTTTGAGCAATTCACCATGTACCAGTGATCACATATCAGCATTCGCTGTTGAAATAAAGTTGTATTTGGACAGGAATAGCTAAATTGGCGCCCCAGACCATCACACATGTGATACACCTTAAATAAAAGCAAAATCGATTGAGAGAATAAAATAACGCATTCACTTTTATACCTGACAACCAGTTTCGACATCAGCATAATAACCAGATGGTCTTCCAGAACAAGAAAATGAAGTCTTCTGAAATGTTCGATAAGCTCCAATTGCATTTTGACTCTGCCGGAAAAGAGACATCATAAAATATAATTACAAATTAAGATCAATTGGTAAACCACGAAATCTTTGATTTCAAATAATAATACAATTAAAAATTTTAACTATAAATATATGTCATGCCCTAACTGCGAAAAAAATGCAGCCTACAATAAGGATTCATAATAATCTTAATTTTTAACAAAAAAAAAATTCGTTGAATAAAGAAATGTGTAAAATGTACTTTACAATTTTATTTTGTAATTTACATTATTTGAGTGTGGGACTAGGGGTCAATGTGTTTGCCTCTTCAAAACAAAGTGTCTCTCTTCTTCTCTTTCACACTCTCTTTTTCTGCCTCCTTTTCTCCCATGTATATATCTAACTCAAGCGCATTACTCTCATACCATTTGTACATTCTCGTACTTTTATATGTTAAAGAAATTGCACAGTAGTCGAAAGCAGATCATTGTCGTCTAGGTAATGCTAATGAACACGTTGCATGATTTTGTTTTGAATTTAAATGCATATGCAAGTATGTATGTTCACTTGTATATGACAATATTTTGACGACAACCCATTTCCATGCCATCAAATAAATTAGTGTGCTGGTACCATTTACTAAAATTTTTGCAAAAGCATGCGATCATTTTCTCATATACATACATATGTGTGTATGCCTTCCAGAGCTTCTTTTGTTTAGCTGTCCCGTAAGATTGAAACTTCTTGTTGCAACTGAATTCCAAAGTATGTTTCAGCTTATGCTTGAGCCTGCTATACAATCACATGCAACTTGCAGCTCTAACAGAGTGATGATGTCACTTGTTGTGACAAGTGGCAATAAATATAAGTAGTAGTAACTTAGATCATGTTCATTGTGTTTAATTTTTTATGTTTTAAGGGACTTTATTAATCAAATATTGCAACAGTTGTTTTACAATGCTGAAAATGCAGTAGTCGTGTGTTGGGAATAATTTGTAACTTTACTTTTCTGGAAAAGTAAAACAACAATTTTGTGTGGCGAAAAATCTAACGACAAAACAAGCACTGAAGTTCAAAGTTCACAAACATTTATTTATTTCTTTTCTTTGATTTAATGGCTGTACGATTAGTTGACGAAAAATTTATGGTTTTCAGAACTTCTACAAAAGGCAAAAACTGGTAAACAAAAGTTTAATTGTGTACAATGAACATGTACGAGATTTACCACATGCATTTGATTTTATTTAATTTTTTATATTTATTTTATTTACATACGCATGTATGTATGTATGTACTTCACATTGTTTTCGATTATTTATAAAACTCATAGACATTCTTCAAATTGACATTCAAACATACAGACATTTATGATATTAGCAAATATAAAAAGTATGTATGTATGTATATACTAATTTAAAATTAGTCACATAAAGCAAACACAGATTCATATGGTGTATCTGCTCAAACTTTATATTACTTTTGCCACCATAATTCAGTATGCCGAAATAGCTCAGTTGGGAGAGCGTTAGACTGAAGATCTAAAGGTCCCCGGTTCAATCCCGGGTTTCGGCAGAAATTTTTTTTTCATTTTTAAGATTAAGTATTTTTTGTTCAATATATATATATAACACTACTACATATGTAATCATTTATGATTTTTATTACAAAATCAATCAACTAACATCCCAACACGCAAAGAACTAAACAAAAAATATGTTAACGATCTAAAGCAAATAAAAATACGCCAAGCCTTAAAATATTTTTGTTTTCAAATTCTTACAACGTCTGCAATCTCTCCATCTAGTGAGTAACTTTAGACAGAAATTTTTCCTTGAACTTAAAAACTAGAAAAAAAATCGATCATTAGATATTGAAGGTTATAGTGTTGAAAAGAATCTCAGTGTATTGCTGCAAGATCTAACTAATGCCAACGTTTTCTATTTCGCATAGATTTTATTGTTTAAAACTACTAAAACAAAACCGTATGGGTCGATATTTAAGCTGTTTATCATTAATTTAGTTGACTTCTTGATTTTGATTCATTAAAGTTATAAATTTCAAGAGTCATGACATCTTTAGCAGTCAGTTCTGTCACATCAAAATTAATTTGAAATATTAATTCTTTCCCTTTAAATGGCTGAGCAGTCAAATTTAGATATTGTAATTACTGATTTGATTTATTTGCTTTGCTCGTTTTCGCAACCAAAGAAATGTTAAATAAATCATTAATTTTACTTTGTGTTATATTTAAGAACACAGTCTATTACCTTCTACAACTAATTTAAAGGTTAGCAGCCTCTCCCTAAAATGTTTGGCTGGCTGGCTTAGTTCAAGAAAACTATAACAAAGGGACATTAAGAACAAAATAACTGAAGTTGTGCATTAAATTAAAAGCTGTTTTGACATTTTACATTTGAAATTAAGTGCATTGCGTGTTTGCCATTTAAACGAAAACTATTCAACGGTAGAGTATAAATTATTAGGTTGTTTCTTCATGGTGTATGCTTAACATTCTAAACATTCGCAAATTAATGTAATAACAAACAAACATTTAACAATTGACATTTCTGAAATATTTACATAATTTTTTAAAGGTGTTGTGAATAGTTTGCTAAGCAAATGGAATTTCGCACTGTTTTACTTCAACTTTTATCTACTTAAAGATTGAAGGGTTTTACATATTAGCAACACAATCATTAAAAGGTCGTCCAGCAATTAGTTTATTTGCAAATAATGCCACTTCTAACCAACATATGCATGCCAAAATTGCTTAAATTGCACTCTTGGACACATCTTCACAAGTTAATTTCATCTCATTCCATTAATTGATTCACTGAATGAATCCTGGTGTCGAGTGATTAATTATTTTCAAATTCGAATGAATACTTAATTGTATTATAGTGTTATATTTAGCTAGTGTGTAATTGTCGGTGAAAAGAACTCACCCCATACGACGAGTAGCCGGAAGAAGCCATCGTGTCAAACATACATTTTGACAAGACACATAATGTCTCCATTTCTCATCAAAAAGAAAAACGAAAAAAAACCCAAAACAAATGTTAATGCATTCCGTTCATTACAGCTAGAAAATAATTTCAATTCCAATCAACCTAAGAAGAAATATCTGTATGTGTATATGTATATTTAAGCCACATTATGTTTTGCTTCAGTTCATACTAAATTTCAGTGTTGTATTTTTTGGGTTCTTGTACTGAAAACATTGTTTTTTTAAACCTTCGCCTTAATTTCAAACGATTTGCTTCTAGACAATCGACAAAGAACTAACAATATCGGCCGTGCGAGAAAAGAATCTATCTATTCACGAAATTTATACTTCAGTGATTGCAACAACTTGTTGAATTTACATACATTTTAAGTTACTCAAATTATGTTCTTTGAACACTATGGCTTTAAGCGTTTGGTAAAGATATTTATGTAAATGTTGTATTGATAAATGAATGTTGTAAACACATACAGTACATATGTATGTATTTATGTGTGTGCTATTTATATGCCTACCAACAGTGCACATGACTTAACAAGTTTAGGGCATTGAAATATATGTATATCTACTTATTTTGTATAAAAAATTTTTGTTTTGAAAATGGCTGAATCTTTTTCTTAGATTTCGGTTTGCCGAGAAAATTAAATATCTACGATCAACGTTAAAAATCATTACATAATGTGTGCACCAAAGAAATATATAATATGATATGACCAGACTATATGTGTATTTTTATCTAAAAGTAACATGGAAAAATTTTTCAAATCGAATTATACTTTTAATAAAATGACAGTAGTTTTGAACGTACAATAAGTGAACTTTCAATTGAAAATATTGGTGCAATTCACACTGAATTTGTTATTTAGTTCTTGGTTTTCAAAAATCAAATTTTTAGATTTTACAAAAACAAAATGTATTGAAAACAATTCCAGTTTACCAAGTAAACAAATAACAAGCTCAGTGCGAGCTGCATCATTGAAAAGAAATTTATTCTGTGAAATATACAAGTCACACATCGCAGTATTCAAAACGGAATATAAAATTTACTGGACACGACTTAAAAATATTTTTCCTACTTCCCGGTAACCTTTTAATGAAAAGGAAGGAAGGTGTGTCTTTATCTAAACAATTTAAAATGTTAAGCCTGCTATTAACAACTAAGAAACAAAAGGCAAGTTTAAAGTTAATTGTATAGATTATTTCAATAATTGAATGACATACTTTGCCATTTATTTAACATATTTACATATTTAAGAAAAGTTCTTTTACTAAACCGTAAAAATATGAATAAATAAAATTAAAAACGTTAACAACGTGATTTAGTTGTGAAGAATACCGTATCGTGTAGTACGTCTATATGTTAATTAATTAAAAAATGTTATCTCTAATATATAATTAAGTAGACAATATTAGATAGAATTTGAGAATTTTGCAACCGTTTTGCATTGCTAGAATTTCTACACAAAATTTAAAGCAAAGTCTCCATCACCTCAAGCACATGGGAAATTAATTCAAATGTACGAAAAATATTTATTAGTTTTTATATAAATATTCGAAATCATCTATGCTCTATGAACATTGCAACATCAAATGGTAATAATTTCGATAGTTGCTTACCACTTTTCCCCTCTATGAATTCTTCATTTATTAACCCCTAACAGTGCAAATGACAAAATTGACAAAATATTTTAATTGATTATTTGCCATTATTAAATTTATTAGTCAATCACTTATGTGGACAAAAAACAGAGGTCGTTTAATAAAATCATCAGTTAATAAATATAACTACTTTAAGTTTTCAGAAATAGCTAAATGCACTACATATCATTATCACTTGCAATTAAACATTCTTAATTCGATCGTTCCGAGTCTGTAGAAATTTTGTGGCACTGACAGAAGGCGAGAAAGGAAAGAACGAAATAATGAGATAAATATGAAAATACCTAAATCGTGAATATTTAATTTTTAGAAGGCTTTTCGTTTCAACTCATGCCATTCAATTTTAAAACGATATTTTTATTAATAATTTAAGTCTGTAAAGATAAAAATTTTTACAGGAAACATCTTAAGGATTCTTTCTGGCTACCGGTCATACCGGAATTAAACTAAAATACAAACATGCTTCCATAGATATGTACATACAGAAATTCATATGCATGTGCATGGCTTGTTTCATGAAACTGTGAATGAAGATTAATTGTTTGACGAGCGATAAGCAGAAATTCATTAGTAAATAAAATTGAAATTTAAAAATGATTTGTTTGATATTCAAGCCGTTAATTGTTATTAATAATTATCATTAAAAATCTTTTATAAAAAATATTTATTT
>BGZK01004283.1:0-14941 GCA_005406025.1 Eumeta japonica | reverse complement strand
GAGCCATGGTATAAGGATAGAAGGTAGTGCCACTTATAAATTTTTGACAAGTATTAGGTTTTTCCTAGTTGTATTTTTTATAAATTATTCATAACACCGTTGCCACTTGTCGAAATGGATTAAAATTCCTAGAAATATCAATGAACAATGTAATACGTAATTATTTTGGTACTGTTTAGTAATTAATTATGATCAAAGGTAATTAACACAGAAATCAGGTTTATATAGAAATGCAGATTTAAAAAGTCCGTATTTTTTTTTTAACTTAGAATTTATTTATTCGAGATAATCCGCGATTTATTTATTTATCTAAATGTTCTAAAATTGTTGCAGTGCAAAATATTCACAATAGAGATCAATCCATACACATTCTTAAGTATTTAAAACAAAACGTATTCTTTGAAATATTCATCTTATTCTTGGATATATTTTTGAAGATATTTCTTCTTTAATATGAAGAAATCATTTAGTGTTGTGAAACATACATACATATGTTTAGACTTCAACGGAGTGCAGAACAAAAACCATTTTTTCATTAACAAGATACTTTTCTTTCGAAAAGAATTGATTTCTATTGAGCTTAATATTGTGTCAATTGTTAATTTATTTATTTATCAAACAAAAATAAGAAGTAATTCAAAATGATTTATTTGCTATTAAGCAATTATATTTGAAATTTATTATAATTAATTTCAAAATAAGAGGGAAAATCTTTTGTTAGAGTTTTAAAAACAAAGAAAACTGAGATTTTATATACAAATACCGTAGCACATTTTCCATAAAACCCTTTCTTTGTCAAATGGTGATATGTCAGAAAAATGAGAATGTGGTATACACTAAACAAAATATAAGAAATAAAAGAAGAAGAATCTATCCGAAGGAGAGCGAAATATTGGCAAATAATATATAAAATTCACCTAAAGCTTTATCCCAAAACTCAACTCATTTCATAAAGAAGGATCGAACAAATCAAATATCAAAGAAATAAAAGACTCTAACAAAAAAGTAGGGTTTCACATAAAATATCTGGAAGAACGTTGACCTAAAGCCAGCGAAAGCGTTCAAAATCTCAATTTCTATAAAAAAGTTAGTAAAGAGTTACTGCTATAGTAAAACCTGTTTAATCGTTCGCATTAATGTACATATTTAATAAAAATTTTATTTCAAAAAATTCCAAAAAGACACTATTGACTATATTTTATATTGAGGCTATATTGATAAAATTGCAAATTGATCTTCTGGGATTGGTCATTTAAAAAGTATTTTTTCAATGTGGCACTGTGTAATTAATAAAATATATTTGTAACGCACTTACCTGGATTGATGAACCGGTGGTTGCTGTAATAGTTGTCGCTAAACCATTTGATGGCCTGCGACGTCGACGTGAGGTTATTTCTTCCAACCGCGTGATAAAATTTGATTACGATATTTGGGAGTTGTAAACGTATACAATAGAGGATTAACAGCCGAATTAAGTGGTAAAATGAAACCACCAGCCAAGCATAAATGTCATCTAAAAATGAAATATACATGAGTGAATACAATAAATAAATCATTACTATTTATGACAATCACAATGTTTACCTGAAATGTTGTAGTTAAAGAATACCCATATTTTAACAACACTATGGGTGCCCAACACAAAACGTCGGTCAGGACAATGAAGAAAAATCGAACAGCAAATTCACAGTCCAACAATGCCAGCGGTGTAGCCTTGCGAGTACGCCATATTGATATTAATAATGCACTATACAGCAGAGCAATCATAAGCAGCAAAAATAAATTTACGCCCAAAACATAAAGGCCGAATATTGCCAACCTAACGGATAGGGCTCCTGGATGTGCAGAGGAAAACACGTGCCCGAGTAGGTGCCATAAAATTTTGTACTCGAATGCCATAGAACAAACTGGTGCCACCGCTATACCCACCCCATCAGCCATATTGTGAGTAAAGCTATAAATATGTTTCTAACACTAATGCGATGATGACCACGAAATGGATTTGCTATAAGCAGAAAACGTTCCAAAGACATGAACGCCAATATAAGCATAGAAACTTCTGATGAACTGACTGCTATCACACCAATGGCTGCACAATGCCATGAAGTTATCCAATCTAAAGCAACCCTGGTAAAATAAAATTTTAACCAGGATTTTTAAAACGGTTCCATAAATGAGGGAACAGACATTAAAAAATACAACAAAATTGATAATTTTATTTTGAAGTCGGCAAAAACTTATCTAAATCTGCTATTTATTTAATGAACAATCAATCAAGACCAAAAAAGTGGTATTTATCTGGGTGATTCTCATTTTAAATATACTTTGCGTGTAGTTATCATATTTGTGTATTGAGCGTTATGTTTTAATACATACATATGTTGCATTATTAGCAACATACCGCATTAAGTTTTCGTTATACATGTTTTGTGAAATAATGCTATATTGCAAAATGTTTCATTGATTCACCATACTTTGCATCTTAAAATGAGTACACTAAAGCCCCGACTTGCGTTGTTAATGGGGACCGGAGGTTAGCGACGCAAATCGGAACAACGCAAATCGAATCACCTTTTTTACATAAATAAACTGAAATTTAATTTATTGGGGAAAATATTCAAAACGAAGCCAAAAATTTTATGTTTCTGATAAAGAAAAACAGGTAACGAATATATTTTATATATTTTATTTACTTTAGGAAATCTCTTCGAATGCAATTTGAAAACTTCTAAGTGTACAGGCGACAATCTGTGCTACCAGAGGTTGTAAAATGACAAAAATAAATGTTAAAATGGTAATCCACAATGTTGCAGTAAAAATTTAACCATTTTAGCAACGCAAATTGAACTGAAAACGAAGCAAATCAGAAATAAAACGACGCAAATTGAATCAGAACAATGCAAATCGAATTTTTCCAGTTTTGAAAAGCGGCGCAAATTGAAACGACTCAATCGGGACGACGCAAGTCGGGCTCTAGTGTATTGAGTGTTATTCAAATGAAATTTGTTGTTGTGTTATTCAAGATTTTATTTTTTTTTACATCAAATGTGATAAATTCAATACATAGTATAATATATTAAAAGAAAAATATGAAATACTGTACAAAATGTATGAAGCGTTACATTAGTAAACCATTATTTTTATCTGTTTTATAGCGTTTGTAGCACTCAATACACAAACTGTCAAAACATAACTTATTCTTGTTCATTGAATATAGGCTGAGCCATAGCAAGAGGCTTACCTATTCATTTTAAAATTCAATTAGTAAAGTTTCAAAAAACACAAAAACTTAGAATGTTCATTCATATGAGAATACCCCTTTAATTATTTAAATAAGTATTAATTTCTCCGACTTACTACCTATGATATACATCCCTATAACGTATATCCTGCAACCCAATTGTCAATAAATAGAATCCCATCAATATATCGGCCAATGCCAAGTTTCGTATTACCATCGTAACGGCTATATTTTCATCACGATAAATAAAACGGCCCCATAACACCATGATATTGCCTGTGATGGTTATAAATGCCATTATCCAAGCAGAGTAACGCAAAACTGGTTTACTTAATAAATCCTTAAACGACGACACACCATCCGAATTTGGTTTACACATTCGAACATTTGGCGTCATCGAACAAAAATAGAAACGATCATAAATAATATATTTTAAATTTGGCATAATTTTAATGACATCGAAATCGATCATGTCAAAACGTATGCCAGTCAAATTTAAATACGAAACATTTAAATGCTGCATAAAAGAACTTTCTATTCTGAGAGGAGTGTGGCTCAATGACCTGTAAAAAAATAAGCAAATGTATTATAACAATTGTTTGTTATTATTTTCATTATAAATTCTGTGTGGTTCATGTTTGTTTTATTTTATACAGATTTTCATAAACTTTAATGTGACAACACATGCAAACCATGTGGTTCTATGCTCCTCATAGGTGTACAAGGAATACATACATACATTTATAAAGAAGATACAGTAAAATCCAATAGTTCTAAATTCGTTTAGACTAAACTTTCTCTCTCATATGTATATACATATGTAAGTATATAAAATAATATTGTGCTTTCGTTTCTACAAAAAAATTTATACGAGGTTTGCTCAAAAGAAAAGATGAATTTTGAATTTTTTTTATTCCTCAATAACCATACTCAAATTCATATTCTCCTTCAAAGTAATCCCTGTCAGATATAATCCACTTATGCCAGCGCTTCTTTCACTCCTCGAAGCATTTCTGAAACGCACGTTTTAGTATGGCCATTAGTTCGTTCTTCGATTGTCATCAGTTGTGGCAAAATGCTTTCCTTTCTTTGGTCTCTTTAGTTTTGGAAATAGGAAAGAGTGGTAGGAAGTCAAAAGTGGCAATTAAAGTGATTGAGTCTTGATTAGGGAGTTGTTAACAAAAAAACATTAACAAGCATTGATGTGCGAACTGGTGCATAATCGATGACTTTTTCCTCCATAATTTCCAACCGTATTGCTTCAGGCAAACGTTACATCTTCAATATTTTCATAGTATGTACTTTGTAAAAATTTTGCAAGAGCTCATAATGCACCAAGCCATTCCACCTTATTACAGATGTCGACATTGTTGTCACATTTGGTCGACATCAAAAAAATTTGCACTTTCTTAATAGCTTTGACAACAATATATTGATTTTGCAGAGGCTTATTAATTTTCTTAGGCGATAAATCTAACAAATCTTTTTACAAATACTATATTTGAGCATCAGTGTCTCGTGTCGACTTCTGTAATCAAAGGGATTGCAATCGAAAAAATAGTAAATAAAACTTTCAAATTTGATTGAACTAGGCAAGCTTTATTGGAATGATTGGACCTTGGTTTTGACGTCATAACCATATACCTCGTACGTTTCGAATCTTTTGCGCAAACCTAAGCCATACTAATGCAACTTTGCTTTTGATTAAAACTCACAGAACACGCACTAACGTAACTAACTGTTTGCCGCCTATAATATCACCTGTGCGATTGAATTCAATAATAATTAACATTCAATTCAATTAGGTACACTAGGAACCTATGTTCCTAAGCAAAAGAAAAAGTAAAAAAAACAATTGATTTTTTATATTTTTTGTGATTTTGATTGTGAACATGAAGTTTTTTTTGAATTTTACATGTGCACGATTTTTGTTCTTTATGGTAAGCGCTACAACTTTGCCTCAAACAGTAAATTAAAATTCCGAACGTCTTGTAAGATATGAGCATAAAAAAATTACCATGAGGCCCCAGCTCTTTGAGGCCCATAAAAGGTGTATAATTTTTGGTTAAGCTGGGAGACACGTGTCTTGCCTTTTTGACTTTTGTCACGTGGTGCCCACATATGATTCAGACTACGGAAAAGTTAGGCTAGTAAGCTCAATTACATTTGGTTCTGTTTTTTAGTGCTTTGTTGCCGTATTTATTTAGCTCGCGAGTGCAAACTTTATACGGCTTGAAATTTTTAGGTTGGCTTGCGAGCTCAATTTGGCTTTATAGCTAAGTTTTGCTAGCAAGCTAATTATAGCTTGCAAATATTTTCAGCTCGACTCGTGAGCCGTTACACGATGAAACATTTTTCCATCCCAAAGATTTTAAGCAAAAATAAGGCTCTGGACAGTTCTTTTGGTTTGGCTTTTGATCTTGAAGCTCACTCGTGAGCTTTATTGCTTTAGCTGCTCTTCGAATACTAAAAATAAAGCTCGCTCTTCGTACTATGGTTATAATTTATCGCCATTAATAATTTTCCATTGAAAAGATCAAGCCATGGCACATTGCTTATGTTTCGACTATAATCTTACACAGAAAAATAGAATATGAGAAAACATTTATTTACGACGCAAGTATGTCTGTATATATGCATGTAGATTGACGTATAATATGTACATATACACATACAATTATACCATAAATACTGAAAAAATCAACAAAACAAAAACAATAATAATCAAAACGAATTATTAATTGGAGAAAAATGTTCTACAAACAATATTTGTTATGAAAAAAATGGTCATATTTTTTCTGTGTAAGCAATGATTTATGATAAGACCTCTCAAGTGCCATCATATAAAAACCTATAATTTTATTCAATATCGGCAGCGGTAATCACACCCCTGACTTGCCAATTGTTTGCGATTTTTATTTCAACATACCGTCATTTATTTAATACAGAACATCTCATTTTATAACTTGTGTGCTTTTGTAATTAAACAATACAAAATAGCATTTTTACAGAGATGGCTAAACATGTTTTAAATAAACCTTTTAACAAAGCGATATCTTTTGTGTAGAAACGAAAATCCCATTAATTTCGATATAATATTAATTAACAAAGACAAATAAACTTAAAAGTACTTACAACGCATCCAAATGGTTATTGTTCACGAAAGTTTCCCACTCAAATGCTTCAGAGGGTTGTTAATTAAACGTCTGCCCAAGATGGAAACAAGAAAATTTGAAACAATAATTGATTATTTTGCTTAATTTGTGTTACTACCATAAATTTACTATTTATTGTTTCAAATAGACAAACAAATATTTTTAAAGGATTAAATTTTGTTAGGGACCTTATTTTAAACCGATGGTTTTGTTTGAATGTGTATGTGTGAGTGTGTGTGTGTGTTAATGTGGAATGTAACAATTTGGGATATGAATACAATCATTTAAAGAAATAAACACCAAAATCGTGACATTTAAATGAAATTAATGCATGCCTAAGTAAATGTTTATCTTGTCTTTTACTCAACAAATGTATGTATGGATGTAAGAAGGCTACGTGAGCACGTTGGCAAAATCAAATTTACTGAACTGAAAAATTTTTATTTAAATTTTTAATTATTGCAAAAGTTATCTTTTGTGAAGAAGCTTTTTTTTATATTTAAAATATGTTTTAATTTGTGATAAGTACAAGATAAATCTAAAACATACACTTTCCATATACTATATATATATTGTATGTATTGTAGCGTGTATAAAGCACGCTACATTTATATTCGTTTTCGAATTAAAATACAAAAAAATGTTTAATCTTATATAAATATATTTCTATTTGCAATCAAAGCTTTCGAATGGTATAAAACACATTGTTTTAATGCGAAACCATTAATCGATCACAAAGTTCTTGTGACGCACGCTACCAAAAAAAAAAGACGGAAGTAACTTGAAAAATGAATCTTTTAGCGAATTTTATGTACAACCTAATTCATAATATTCTCACCTTAAGGTACACACACACACATTTCTCCAAAAATGTCACGTGCCACTTAAGTGAGTGACATAATCTTGTTTTAAAGTCAAATATTTTCCTATTGGTGCTGAATAATTTTGCTGTTTTTTCTAATGTGTGAAAATCAGGGGAAAGCCAATTCTCACGAGAATTTAAATAAGAATTAGTGTGAACATATTTAATATCTGTTGCTTCTTTGTGTTAACATTATTATACTCTTCTCGTTAAAGTGTTTTAGAATAACAACCAGTTGTCACGTAGGGCTACTTATTGATGATGTCGATTAATGATTGTTATCAATACATATAAAGAAAGAATATAAAAATAAACAAGCATATTACCAACAATCAAAATAAGTAATTTTTCTTTAGGATGCCAGTAAAAAACAATTGGTTTAATTTAATAATACGAGGCTAAAGAAAATATTGTTTCTAAAATGCGAGAATATTGATAATTTGTTGCTACTTTATCATAAACTAACAAATATAGCTATTTGAATTTTTAATCGGGCTTAAGTTCTGAATTTTTCCTTCAATTAAGAAGGATGTTTTGTCATAAATTATAACTTTGCGGCGAATTTAAACAAATTGCAATTTTTTGTTTCATTTGTTTTCAGAAATGTTGTATAAAGATTATGTAAAGCTTTAATTTATATTGAAACATCAACAAAAGGATTAATCCTCATAGTTCAAAGGATGATTTAAATATATTTGTTAAGCATTTGTAGGCTGTGTTATACAACGTTACAATAAATAAATTCAGCCAAGTACGAGGCTGGCTTGCACATAAGGGATTCCGTACTTACGTACAATGTGTTTTTGAAAACTTACATTGTTGTTTTTCCTTTTTTGATTTAGCTTATAAGGCCTGTCATCTTCTTTAATTGTTGTTGTTAGTATTTATTATTGTACCGTGCTGCTACAACAACATCCTGTAAAAATTTTGAGCTCTCTAGCTCTTACGGTTCAAAGGCTACAACTAGTTTTTTTTAGTATAAGGGCCCACTATAGTTTTATAGTTGTTATTATCAGTATTTTTCGCTGTAGCGGCGCGATACAATCACATATTGTGCAAATTTCAATCTTTACTCTTGTTGCTTAGAAGTTATACGGGGCACCCTTTGATTTTAACGTTGTTGTTGTTTTAGTATTTGTCATTGTAGAAGTATAACAATATCCTGTGAAAATTTTAGATCTTTAGCTCTAATGGTTCAAAAGTTACAGCTTATTTTACTTTGTATCGAGCACCCGTTATATGGTGGCACTCTTTGTTGTTATTTCACGGTGTTGAAAATTTCATAGTGAAGGACGGACGATGTTGTCTCAGTAATACGGTACCGTTTCACTCTGGAATACGGAACCCTAAAAACGGAAATAAAGAAGACAAGAGTAACAATTTTTGACATTAGCACTTTTATTGCCGCGATTATTTTGCCTTGTTTACTTTCAATTTGCCTGCTTTGTTCGTCATTTGTATTTATTTCTTAATTAAGGCGAATTCATTGCAAGGAGGCCCTCTTAGCACATATGTTTATCAGTTGTTTCGCTTTGGTTCAAACCTAGTTATCATTTTTCTTGTTTTGCCGCGAATTATTTTTGATAGCATGCTTTAGCCCAAGGCGAATTCATTGGGAAGGTAACCCTTTAAAACATTAATTTATTTTAATTATTCGAATAGCTCATTTTAATTTCATAATTATTTGAATTTTTTAATCGGACTCAAGTTCTGAGTTTTTGCTTCAATTAAGAAGGATTTTTGTGATAAAAAGAAGAAGATAAGAAAAGTAAATTCGAAGACTTATTAGCTTGAGCAACAACTTTGTTTCATATCTGCTGTGATACTCATCAGCAGCCTTTTGTTTCGAACCGCTTCATCTAAACATGCACTGTTTTGCATTGCTGCTTAGACAACTGAACCACCAAGCTTTGATATACTTTTGTCTATATTTAATTTGTATGAATTACTTCAATTTTATCATTTTGTTGTACTTGTTGCTTGGATGAGTTTTTTCATCTCAGAGCGACAATTTCAACTGTTTTTAATTTTTTGTGTTTGGTGTTATTTGTATCATTTATATGAAATGTTAACAACGCTACAAATTTTTCGCCGGCCCTAGCGAATTTTAAATCATTAATTTGTTTTTAATTATTCGAACTTCTCATTTTAATTTTATGACCCTTTTAGCTTATATGTTTATCAGCTGGCTTGGATCAAACTGCTATTTTATTTTGTTTTTTGTTTGACAGATTGGTTAACCTAAACAAAAATAAACTACTTATTGGGGTTTCTATTGTTGTAGCGAAAGATCCACTTTGTAGTAAATTCGTTATGCATTCAATCAAATACATATATTAAAAAAACAAATGTATTTAATTTAAAATGTATTTGATGCTTAATTATAGCTTATACTACTGCACCAGCTGAGCCTGTGATTAACTTTTTGTCTGTAATTTATTTAAATTTGTTAATCATTACCAATTTGTATCACTGCTTATGCTGTTCTTGTTGCTTAGTTGGCTTTTTTCAATTGTGGGCAATTTTAGCTGTTTATGCGTTATAATAATAATATTTGTATCACTGATAGAAATAATAACAGTGTTTTAACTTATGTGTTGAGTACAAGCTATTATTATTATTATTATTATTTGAGAGGTAAATGGGCCCATTGACTTTGGTTTATTTATTTTGAGCCATGGCTCAGATTGTATATTGTATCCATACTAGCAAAACTAGAGTTCACATTGATAAGCAATAAAAAAATATCATGTCAGAAACAGTTTCGCTAAAAGCATCCCTGGAGGCGAAATTATCTTTAAATGTTTGTTTTTTCTTAAATAAAATATGTAGTCCATCTAAGTATGCTATTCGTGGAAAAGAGGAATTACCTTTGAATATTTTTTAATAAAATATGTGGTTCATCTTTATTCGCTTACGCACGCAAGTAATTCAGCGAGTACATATTTTTCCCTTACACAGATACAAGTAATTTAATAATATTTTATTGGAGTTTGGAATTTATTTTGACATATTTTAAATTTTTAAGCAAAAGAAATTAGAGCATTTTGAAGACTGAATGGGTAGAACACCCACAACAGTCACGAGGTCACAGATTCGATTGCTACCGTAGGCTTTGTTGTTGTTTTGCAGACAAACAAAAGCTTTGCAATTTTATGTTTTTTTTTTTTTTTTTTAATTAAGTATATGATGTGTGCATTTGAGATGAATGAAGCTTAATAAGCGATAACTATGTATTTCTCGCTTACACGCCTACTTTTAAGCAGACCGATATTTTTGCTGGGATATGTACAACAAATAAATTTATTTTACCTATTTTAATAACTTCCTAAAGATATTTATTTTTCAATGTCATTGACATGTACATAAATCATCATTTGCTTGATCTGTGTCTGGTCTGAACAGACAAATTATCATATTGATAAAAATTAAATATAATTTTCAATAATAAGAAATCCCACAGTGTATTGTATTTTTGATTGAAGTAATTTGGTGTACAGTGTGACATTTCTCTTATTTGTTTCTTTATATTTACTTTAAACAAGGATAAATGTCGACACATTACAAACACAGCCAAACATTTATAGTTTATATGTTTCTAAAAAAAACACACACACACACATGATGATAATATCGGCCACATCAACACCACCTCGAAATTTTGAGGCTGTTTGAAGCGAAAAGTTATGCTAATGAAAATCATAAACATCATTATAATGCTAATGACAATAATGATGTGGTGACTCTGTACACTGGCTAACTCTGGAAGTGTTTAGTACTCCCAGTAAAGGAGAAAAGAGAAGGAAGAGATTAAAACTAAATAAAAACTAGGTTGCTTGTTGTACATACGGCCAGTCAAAAGGTCATGACTTTAAGTTGATTGTTATTTTGTTTTGTTTTGCATTTCCCCCCAATTTGTCTACGCGTATGAAAAGTTACACTTTTCATACACTCTCGCACATATACACATACACATATGCACAGGGTTGTTCAAGTAATGATAGTATTTGTTATTTATGTATAATCGTTATATTTTTTAAGGCATAGTCTGCATTTGACTAGAAGTTTTTGTTGTATATTTCTTTTTATTTTTGATAAAATGAAGGCATACAAAAGAATTTAATCCGTTTTTTTTTTTGTTAAGGGCATGAATAGTAATTTTATAAAGATTTTTGTATATGAATACAGAGGTAGAGTTTTAAAGCTTTAGATTTTAGGTTAAATATTTATAAACTAAATTTTTTTTTTTTTTTTGATTGATTTTGGTAACTCATTTAACAGGGCTTAAATCTTAAGATATATAATGAACACTTACTATCAAATTCGCTATTGAAAGTAAAATAATAATTAAATAGTCAAAAATTATATATATATTTATATATTTTAATGCTAAATATTTGCGGTAATTTTTAAAATAAAATTCCTAATAAGGGCGAAATTAACGCTAATCTCTCTTTTGTTATGTCTTGTTTCTGATTTTTGCGGAACATTTAAACCCCTTAATCCCCTGTTTTAATGGTGTTTTTGGTTCTTTTCAAAAAACGACAAACAATTAACCCTGGGTTCTTGTTTTGTCTTATTTCTGACTTTTGGCTGAATTCACCATTTTGATGTGTTCAGAGACTTATAGTAGAATTTTAGGAGGAAAATTTTATCCTTTAAATGGCCCTCTTCGTGGTCTTTGGTGCTCTTTATTGAAAAAAGGTCAAAAGACCCATATAATAGGAAGCTATAGGGTTAAGATGTTCTACAAAAATATTCTCCATATGATTTTACATAAAGTTGTTGAACATAGTTTGTATCTAAAAAGTAAGGGTCACATGGCTTCTTATGCCGATGGACAATAAGAATGCGCCAGAGCTGGGAAACTTTAATCCCTCCACAAATGAAATTCTGATGTAAACTTTTAAAACGCCGATACAAGTGTCTCTTCTTTTTGCCTCTTCTATTATAATTTTTGGTCCGAGCTCGTAATTTTAGAAAAAATTTCATTTTGTTGTACAGTGTTATTAATAGAAAATTTGTATGGTAAATTGAGCTCAATAAAGGCTAATTGTGATAATCTCAATTTATTTATCTATCTGAACACGGTGTAATCAAAATATAGTAAAACTAGACATTCTAGACCTAAAGCAGCTCGATCTGTTCGATCACATTTAATTGTGTAGGGCCTCGTGTTAGATTATAATTATCATTATAACTAATCACGGTGACTATCGTCACTATCAAAAGCAAAGTGATAATTTGAGAGTAGACGTCTTTGAAAGGTGTTGCCGATTTCTCGCGACATTTGTCATCAAAGCGACTGCCAGAATATAATTCTTCATTTCGCAAACAAATGACGTGACTATTTACTGTGACTTAAAACAAGAGTAATTAAAATTTCTGCAAATTTTTATAAATTACTATGCAAATTTTTTTTTTTGTATCGGTAAATATTCCGTAAGCAACTTAAGCCTTTCGACAATCGTTTCTAGGAATCAAGGCTATGTAAAGATTTACATGCATTAAAGCATTTGCATATTTGGTCATTTCATTTCAGTTTTATGGCACATAACCAAGTCAATGGTAAACATTGTTGGCAAAAACTAAAACTGGCAAAACAATGTATTTAAAAAGATTATAAACGCATTGAAACTTGACCATATCATAAAAAAATAAAATTTTAGCCAAATCGATTTGTATTGATAAAAAGCGAGAAAACTAATTTATTAGCGGGTAATAAAATTCAAGGCGTAAATAAGCTTATAAAATATTATTATTATAAAAATATAAATATTGTTCCTTTAGCACTAAAACGCTAAATTGACAATCAAAAAAATAATTCCATCAAGGAAAAACTGATGGGAAATTAAATATCAATCTGTTGGTTATAGTTTTACCCCAAACTTTTCATATAATTTAAACTTCTTTTCGTTGCTTTTAAAGCCACAACTTTACATACATATATTATACTATAGTTTTATCTCATTATTTTCATGTTTGTTTCTTGTCTCATTCAAATTGAAAAATAAACTTTTCTTTTATGAAATTTATTTACTTTTTAGCATTTTTTTTTATTTTGTACGTCTTAGAGTCATTTTTCGGCCACAAAAGCAATAGAAAAGTCTGTTATTGGCTTGAAGATTTATATTAACATTTTAAGTAAATGCCATAAATAAAGTTTTCTTTATAAATAAAGAACATAAATTAACATATAACACACATTTGCAGTTGATATAAAGCGAATAAATAACAAATTTGATTGAAAAAGGAATCATTAATGGTTGCGTATGAGCAATATTAATTTATTACATCAATTCTATAACACGTCCACGTCACAACAATTTTCGTTTAATACATACATACACATACATATGTGTATGTGCATACATACACAGATAAATAACAAGTTAAAAGCGTCGAAAACAATATTGATTATATGATTTTCGGAGGTGTTTTTATTCCATACGCTTTTCAACTTGATTCAACCTGATTTTTAAAACGGGACTGTTCTGCAAATCACTAGCACTCAAATCAACGTGATTTCAGAATCAAAAATGTATTATTTCAATAAATAAACTCGTACTATATATATTAAATGCCAAATAATAATTTATAATCATAAGGGCATAATTACAGCCTTTGATGCAATTGTTTTATGAATTCACGGTGATTTGAAAACACGTGATTAACAGATCTTTCCTAATAAGTCTAAAAAATATTTTACTATAAAAACCAGGGTTCAAAAGCTGTCTGATAAACAGCTACGCCGCAAAAATAGCTGTTGGCTGAGCTACCACACAGCCATTTTCAAAAAAGTTTATGTCTGTCTTTGCGGCTGTACAAATTTTAGCAGCTCAACCGTAGCACAGCCACTAATTTACATTTTAAGGCTTTGGCTGTGCTAAAGCTGTGAAAACGAACAGCCGCTGTGGTGTCTGCAATAATATAAAGCCTTGTATATGCATAAAGCTGCTACGCCACAAAAATAGCCGTTGGTTGAGCTACCACACAGCCATTTTTCAAAAGCAGTTTATGTCTGTGGCTGCGGCTGCGGCTGTGCTCAGCATTTTCAGCCGCAGTAGTTCAATTAATTTACATTTGCACTTTGGCTGTGCTGAAGCTGTGAAAAACGAACAGCCGCTGTGTATTGGCTGCAATAATATAAAGGCCTTGTATGTTGTCTGCTTTTTGCTTATTTTTCTGATTGCTTTATTTATTTATTTATTTATTTTAAAATTTTTTTCTGTAAAGTGTACACAGACAGCAAAACCATACAAGTTGTATCAACCCAGTCGAAGCTCAGCTACGGCTGCGAACCCACATTGCAGCTACAGCCCAGCTACAGCCGTATGATTTTGTTTTAAACTGTTGCTACGGCTGTATAAATTTCACAGCCGTAGCTCAGCTTCAGCCTTTAAAATAAAGAATCTGCAGCTTTTGAACCCTGATTAGAACTGTTTCAACTTCTTTTAATGAAACTAATTTTCAATTTAATATGATACATGATTTTATGTATCCAACAAGGAGCGTTACTATGAATTTTAAACTACGTGATCATTTTTGTAGGTCTTCGAATATTTTAATTTGCTTGATATTCAAAGAAATTAAAATTTTAAAACGAATTTTTTATTAAAAAAAGTTTTTGTAGTGATCAAGCTTTCTAAAGCAACAAAGTGAATTTATTTATTTTTCAATTCA
>BGZK01004282.1:0-14950 GCA_005406025.1 Eumeta japonica | reverse complement strand
AGGTTGGCTGAAAATTAATTTAAAACAAAAGGCAACTTGCAAATATTAAATAAATGTCATCAGGAAATACCGAATAATTGCTAATCTTTAAAGCTTAAGCTCATATTTGTCTACAATTTTTATGGAGCCAGCTTTCTTCTTAAATAAACATTCATAAAACGTCAAATGATGAAACCATCACAACCTTTTTAAAATTTGTAAAAGTGATTTTGTGTATTTTTTTAAAATTTTGCACAATTACCAAGTTTTAGCGATCAATCTTATTTAACAAAACCTATAATTGAATGTTCTCTTAAATCAACTAGACATAGGAAATTAAATTTTTTCATCTCTTGCAAGTTTATTCAAAAGTTCATTAAAATTAAAACAGAAATTCGTATATTCTTCCTACATCACCACATATTAAAATACAGATTGCAAAACTAATGCTCACTACGAAACCAATTACATAAGTAAATACACTTCGATGAGAATCCATGGCAGATGGGGTGTGAGTAATCACTGAAAAGTAACAAATCAAACACGACCAACATATGAAAAATGCTCTGAAATCCCACAAACGAAATACTCTTTTTAAATGTACATACTTCATTAAAAAGAGAACACATCAAATTTTAATGAGTAACTGTTATAAATAACATATTAACAGACAAATAAAAGTATGTACATACATTCATGTATATGTATTTTACTCTTTTAAACAAAACAAAAAAAGTATTATTTTGAACTTCAGGAAAGTGATAAGATACAATGGGAATCAATTTTAATAGGCTCCCACAACAAATGGAAAATGAATGAGTTGTCATAGCAAGAGTAGAGTTTGTAAAAGAACAATTACATCTATCTGATAATAAAAGAATAAAACAATTTCGTTTTTGAATTGCATTTGCTTTGAAACGATGTGCATGAGTGATTAGCAAATATATTACATACAATTATAAAACTGCATATAAAATAATTAAATAAACAACAGATAAAACTATAGAGAGAAAAATAATAATAAAACTGACCGCAACAAATCAACTCTCCTTACCTCCCAATTCTTCTTTCGTTAGCACTTTTGTGGCTTTCGTTTACAAAAGGAAAATAATATGCAGCAACAGTTTAATTCATCTCATCAACATTTGCCACAAACACCAGATTCTGCGGGTATTCTTATCGCCAATGCAGGCTCAGCAGCCAACGAACGTAGAGGCCAGAAAAACATAATGAATTGTTTTCGCGATCGCACGCCTAGTTATACGCGTTCGAACAGTAACCTCGCACGTGTTAACGGTAATATAACAAACAAAAATTTAAATACCCGACATGAGGGTGTTATCTTTCTCAAGGAACCAAGACCAAGGCCCATTAAACTAACGCTTCTCAAGAGTTCAAGTACACGAGATCTAAGCAGGCTTTATGAATTGGAAACCACTTTTCCCACTACGCATTCCATTAAATTCAACAGACTCAACTAACGATTTAAACAAAATGACTTCTTCATCCTCCTCCACTTCATCCTACAACACAAATTGTTCGTCTACGCAGTGTACAAAACGTTTACAAAAATTGGAACATAAATTAGATGCTTTAGAAAAGCTAGTGATTTGTCAAGAAAACGAATCAAAGACAATGGCATTGAAAATAGAGGAATTAAGTAAAAATTTGAGCAATTCTCCAAAACGCAGATGAAACGTAAAAATCTGCCAGTATGAGAGTAACAAAAGGATGCAAATGCTGGAGCCCTACAGTCAGCTGTACAACCCTCGAAATTTGTAGCCTGGATGAAGCTGTCAAACTTTTGGAAACAAAGGCCAAGCATACAGACCTCAAAGGCAAAATATTTACAACGGTAAGTTCAACTTTCTTTAATAATCAAAAGAGATCAAAAAAATTGCTCAGAAACTAAACAATTATTCTATCAAAAACATTCGTCATGTTCCATTTTAAGATTTTGTAAAACATACGCCACCTCTGTTTGCGCCCACTCTTATCAATTTACCTCAAATACAGAATTGTCGGACCAATTTCTTTAATCGTTCCTTATTCTTATAACAATTTAAAACTATGAATGTAAATTGAAATCTGAAACAAAAAGTAAACACAACTTATATCAAAATATTTAAATTGGTTTGAGAACATTTTGAAGATCTTCAAAAGACATTCTCTAAAGAAATTTTGTGTGGGAAATTGCGCAAAGTGTAGATAAAACTTTGTTTAGAATATTTCCTTAAAATCTAAATAAACTTTTAATAATAAAAAAAAACATATACATGAATAAATTTTACTTTGGCATATTTTAAGACGAGCCCTGTTTCGATACTGAAATTGAACTAGTCCTTAAAGACGAAATACATAAAACGGTGCCCAAAATTGTGGTCGACTGCTGTCAACTAATTGAGGATAAGTATCGTAAATCCACAGAACCTGTTGAAGGTATTTATAGACAATGTGGGGACTACAACAAAATGCAAGCTTTAAGATTTAGCATTGATGCAAACGACTATATGGCGTTGCGGCAAACCAAACTTAGATATTCACACTTTGGCTGGAGTTTTGAAATTATTTTTGAGAGAAATAAAAGTCCCTGGTATCGGCCAACGAAGCTAAAACATTTATTGGAAAACCTAATCAATGGTGTAAGTAGCATAGCATTTAAGCGAGCACAGTTACGATTTATTTAGTTACCATGCCATTACCAGTATTGACCGATTTGCCCAGTAAATTGGAAATTCTTAGAAGACTGATACGTTCTCTGCCGGAAGTAAATCGTGACACTATGGAATTTCTGTTTGCACATTTCAACAAGTAAGTTTAGAAAATTTTTTAAAGAGTAAAACAATAAATAGTTTGCATTCTTACCGATTGGTCAACAAGCATTCTTATCTATGAACTATTTAACCTAAATAGAATTAATTCATAATTTTTGTTATCAGGTTAACTAAAGTGCCGTTACAACACATAAGTGCTGAAACATTATCACTATCTGTAACACCTTCAATATTTCATACAGTGCAAGCAGGTGCTCGCATACAAGATATACACCTGCTTCTAAAGGAGAGGAAATTTTAGCAGATTGTGTTAAAATTATGATAGAATATCATCAAAAATATTTGAGTAAGATTAACGTTTATTGTTTTGTAATTTGTTATTGTAATTTATAGCTAAAGCCTGTGCTTATTTCCTTAACCAAAATCAATTATTCCTAAATGTTTTCTTTGCTGACCTATGAACTTGCTTCATTATTTTAGATGTACTTCTGACCGGAAAACTCAAAGAAATCGTATAAGTGTTAGAAATTTGAAGAAAACCTATCACATCCGGATTTGTTATTTCAAAATTTATTTTGAGTGGAAGCAACATAAAGTATTTTTAAAAATAAAATTATTTCATTTTTAAGAAAATATGCTTTAAAATAAAAACATGTAAAATTTTAAAATCCGCAACGCGATTGAAATTATATTTTACATACTTACATGTGTACATTCTGAACCTTAGAGTAAGTAATGCACCACAAAATAATTTTTCTGTTTAGTCAGGATTAATGCCACCGATTGTTTACCGAATTATGTAAGTTTATAATTTTTCTGTCTAGTCAGTATTAATGCCATTAATTATTTACCGATTTATGAATAGCGCGACGAACTTAGAGTAAATATTGCACCACAAAATAATTTTTCTGTTTAGTCAGGATTAATGCTACTGATTATTTACCGATTTATGAATGACGCGACAAACTTAAAGTTTAATATTTTTCTGTCTAACCACGACTAATGTGATTGATTGTTTACCAAATTATGAACAGCGTGACGATCTTAGAATAAGTATTGCACCTGTCTAGTCATGATTATGACAATGACTACCGAATTATAAATGGCGCAAAGATCTTAGTATTGCACCACAAAATAATTTGTCTGTCTAGTCAGGATTAATGTGATTGATTGTTTGCCGAATTATGAATAGAGCGACGATCTTAGAATAAGTATTGCACCACAAATTAATTTTTCTGTCTAGTCAAGATTAATGCCACTTTTGTTTATCGATTTAAGAATAAGCTACACTATAAATTCCAAATAGGAAAATTTTTGAACACCTTGTCTCAACACGTTATCAAAAGAAACTTTCGTTGTTTAAATGGCGGTTTGACGCTTGTTTTTAGCAGTGGCTCCTAAGCCAAAATCCACTTTATCAATCTGGCATCATTGATACATTTCTTATATTATTATTCGTAAAATATCCCCTTTGTTTTCTTTTTGCCACTTGACATTTGTTATTACTATGTTTTCGTTTGACATAAAAGGCGACATAATTTATTAGAAAATTTAGAAGTCTAAAAAAATTATCAAATCTTAGATTAGAGGTAAGTTTTGTTAAAAATTTAAAAGATATAAAAGTGTTACCTCATCAGTGTAAACTGAAAATACAATCAACCGTTATAGCAATAATAAAAAGATACATACATACACACCTACTAAGTTCATGCATACGTATTAAAATTAAAAGGACGCAGAAGTCCCAATATGTACAATATACATGCATATATCATATTTAAATAAATTATGCAAACAATTTACATAAATATGTATGCAGTGAGAAAATTATATAAGTTCATTTATGTGTGGCATATACATTTACAAATAAATGACTGCTACTTTGTTACATTAGATTATCATAAATTATTTTTCTTGTTTCAGTATTTGTAAGGATTGATTGGTAGGTGTACGTTATGTTGAAAATTGCAGCTGAAGGTGTAATGCCACGTTTAGTGTCTTGCATACAAACCTCTACAAGTGCCCAAAATGCCTGTCAACGTTTGGCCCCTCTTGCTGTTACAGCCACACAAAAATGCTTATCACAATCGCAGACGGCCTTAAAAAATATATTGTTAAAGATCATTATGAGTTCGATCAAAAAGTGAGTACTAAATTATTATGTGATGGAAGTACAAAAGTATCTAACAAAGTGTATATTTTACAACATAATTTCGTTTTAAGGTAATCAATAGTGATATACCAGTTATTGTGAATTTTCATGCCGAATGGTGTGATCCTTGTAAAATTTTAACCCCAAAATGGAAGAACTTTTGAAAGATTCCACAGAAATTGATTTGGCCATTATTGATGTAGAGAACAACACAGATTTGGTGGAAACTTTCGAGGTAAAAGCTGTGCCGGCAGTTTTAGCCTTTCGTAATGGAGTTGTTGTTGATAAATTTATTGGTCTGGTCGACGCAAACAGCATAGAATCGATAATAGATAAATTAAAGCGTAAAAATCGTTCAACTGACGAAAATAAATGATTCATAAAGTTATAATTATTTTTTTTTTTTTTGCTATTGAGATTTTTTGTATTAAAAAATAGGTGTGTGTATTTTGGAAATGATTTATTTATATTACATTATGCAAAATATGCATAAATTCATATGTATACGAGCAAACTGTTCTATGCATGTACATACATACATAAGTATATAATACATATGTATGCAGTGAATATTTTTGTTTGTTGTTCTTTGTTCAACATTTAGTGTGATATAATTAAAGTTTATGAACCAATAAAATTTCTGTGAATTAATACATAAATAAAAATATACTTTTGTAGAAAACTCGTTAATTATTTTGTTTTTTCTGATTGGCAGTTTTACGGTAATAAGTGATTTTGTAATTTTAAATCAACGAAACGAGCATGTTTTGTAACTTCTATTAATTCAACTGAACATCTTTTTTTAATACTTTTCCAATTTTATTAACAAAAATGCTTAAAGCTAATAGAAAAATAATTAGTATTGAGGATAAGCTAATAGATTTATATATCATTTTTTAATTATTCTTTTTTAGTAACTACATGTTTATTTTTTATATTCATATGCAAGTCATCGGTTGGAATTAAAACATTTATAACGATAATCAAAACGATGGATTGAGCGAAATCAATAAACCAAAACATAGGTAATATGCTGGCAAGGGAAAACACGGTCATGTGAGTCCAATAATATAAGAATTGTACAAAATAATTTTTTTACTCCAAAAAAAAGTTTTAGGAATAGGAAAATATTAAATTTGTACTACTAAAGTTTTATTAGATTTCACCTCATCAAGCAAAGAAAAATATAATTGTTTTGTTTTGATATAACAAAAAGGCCAAAGTTAAATAAAAGCAAGATAAACAAAATGTAATAGCTAATTAACGAGCGAGTTGAATAATTAAAGCAGCACACATTTCAAAGAATTCCATTGTATGATGCCCAGTAGGCTGTGGCGGTATAATACCGGTGTTGCTCAGTGGTGGTGGAGTTAAGCCTCTAATATAACATCATCACCCTGTTCGACTTCGTCATTCGTTAAAGATTTAAAATCTAATAAATAACTCTTGGCATCTACTTGGTATAACTGCAAAGACATTTTAGAATATTTGCCTGTTTTGGTATTTTGACGTCGAACACGAACATGATAAGGATTAATGATTTTCCACTCGTAATCCAAAGCCTTCATGGCACGATAAACCTCTAACATAATATCATTTGGTTTGCTTTGCGAACGTATGCCCAAATGCCATTTTGCTCGTTTGATAGGAGTACCACGTGCAGCTTTTCAGGAAAGGCAGCACCGCCTTGCGACTGAACCATGGACATGGCCAACTGTCTTTCTCTCATCGGAGCAATACGTTCCGGATGTGGTTTCAGTGAGGGCGTTAAAGATGTTCTGCCAGGGTAGAAGCCCTGAACCAGAACCTCCACTCAAATCTAGACTTTCATTGGGTGAGTGGGCAGCTGGTGGTGGAGAGCCAGCTACAAAGAAATTATTTATTTCATTTTAGCTGCTTCGTCGGCAAATCGCTTGTTGTCTATGATTAAATGATAAGCAATTGCTAATTGATCGTGTGGGTCCCCAACTTGTAGAGCATTATGTACTTCCTGCTCCTTTACACCAAATTTCGAACATACCTCCGCCACCGCATACGTGTCAATGACATTCGAGTCTTGTTCTATAGATGAAGGAAACAAGTAGGAAGGCAAATCTTTTGGAACCACTCGTGCTTTTTATTTCCTCAATGGTGGCACGTTTCAATGGATCCACTTGCAACATTTGACATACTAAATTAACTACTTGCTTATTAAGGTATTCGGTATGGGAAATATGCCCGACTTAATTTTGCGAAACAGGTGGGAACATGCTCATCATCAAATGGTAAAGTGCCACAAAGCAAAGCATACAAAATAACGCCGCAAGACCAAATGTCAACTTCTGGGCCAGCATACAATTTACCTGATATTACCTCAGGCGCAGCATAATTAGGAGAACCACAGGAAGTCCTTAAACTCACCATCCAACATCATGTTGATAGGCCAAAGTCAGCGATTTTAACATGACGATTGTGGTCTAGCAATAAATTTTCCGGCTTCAAATCACGATGTACTATCATATGACGATGGCAGTAGTCAACTCAGATATGATCTGTTGAAAGAAACGGCGAGCTTCGTGCTCCTGTAGTTTGCCATGCTTAACAATATAATCAAACAATCCCTCCACTGACATACCCATGATCATAAAGATATCTGTAGGTGTAGAGATAACCTGATACAATTTTATAATGTGTGGGTGGCGGAAAAGTTTCAAATTTTGTATTTCCCGACGAATTTTTCCCACAACATCCAAAGATTTAATTTTTGCCGATTTAATATTTTAACTGCCACCTTGTGCTTAGTCATTTGATGTTCTCCGATTTTCACCTTGCCAAAGTTCCTGTGCCCAAAGTAGCACCCAGCAGATAATGACCAATCTTCACCAGAGGCTGCGGCCCAGAACCGGTATGCATCACTTCTGCTGCGGCTGAAGATCTAGAGGAAGGCATTTTAAGCGGATGCTATTTTCTAATTTACACAAATTTCAAGGTTTTCTTTAAGATTTTGGTTTTTTTTTATATATTCTGTATGCAAGAGATTTTTCTTCTTTCTTTTAATGTCGTCGTATTTCCACAACTTGAAAATTTTATTTATTTGGACTTTTGCTAAAGCTCTTTAAGTGAGCAATAAATTGTAGATAATTCTTATCCACACATTTAAATCGTAGTTGTGTAATAAATTTTAGAAAAGTATTTTAAAATTTAAAATTTTTCTTAAACACTTATTGCAAAAATGTAGTATGATCTTGATGAAAATTTCTTGTCAATTAGAATGGGAATTTTCCGTAATATTTGACAACTGAGCAAAACAAAGGGAGAAATTTCCCTAACAACAGTTTGAAAATCACAAAACAAACAATTACAAGCCATGTTAGCCGTATTTTTTTAATAATTTGCTTTTTCTTTCTGTACGGTTTTTGTGCATGATTTATTCTCAAGTCTGGCATCATTTTCAAGAAATCTATCTTGAGTTGAAAGAAAGTAGAAAATCGTGTGAATAAACAAGAAGAAAACGGTAGTTTTGTGGAGTGAGTGCTAAGAAATTAAATTAATTCAATATTTAATTAATTATAAATAAGAGTTTTTGATTTTCTTCAACTTAGCTAAAACAAGTGCATTGCAATCATTAAAAATAATGTTTAAAAAAAAGATATGTTAATAGTTACAAGTGTTTAAAAGTACAAAGAAGAGCAGTCAAACAACAAAAGGTATTATAACAACAACGTCATCAAAGTAAAAAATAGAAAAAAAGGTAAAAAATAAAAAAAGAATATATATATTGAAGTTTAGAAAAAAAGCATTCCTTTATGAAATTAATATAATTAAATATTGTGAAAAGTTTTATAACACAAGCAAAATGCGCGCTGGTGCGCTGGTTTTTAAAGGACGGCCGATATGGTTGTTGGCCAAATATGAGTCATTTTTAAAATGTGAGCTTTTTCTGTGTTACGTATCTGTACTGTTGTTGTTGATAGCAACAGGTTTTAAAACGCAAGCGCAAACGGCGGAAAATGAATCTTTTATCAATGATCCAAAGTATTTCGATAACGACGCGATCGGTTCACTTTTCTCAGACACAACGTCAATATCCACATTTAGCTCGTGCGTATTCTATCGGTAAAACGTTACAAAATCGCGATATTAATGTTTTGGTTTTGAGTGCTCCGGAGATGTTATTGTCGGTGACTTGTTAAGACCTGTTGTAAAGTTGTCGCCAATATACATGGTGATGAAACTTTGGGTCGCCAAATGGTATTATATATGGCTCAATATTTGGCATTAAACTATGCCAAAATAAATCATGTTCAAGAGCTTTTGAACAATACAGAAATCCATTTAATGCCCAGCTGTAATCCAGATGGTTTTGCTTTAACTAAGGTAAGTAATTAATGACAATATTTATTATTTTATTTATAATTTATTTTATAATTTACTTGGGCACTTGATTTTAAACTTTGTAATATATTTTTTATTTTGTAATATAAACCTGATTAAAAATTTATAGTTTTTACCTACACGGGTTTTGGTTTAACAGATTTTAGTTATTTTTAAGATCTCTTAAAGATGAAAATATACAAAAGGAGACAAATGCACCATTCATTTTAGAAGTAGGGCAATTAATTTGTAAAGATCAGTACGATATGCATGTATGCATTTGTAAAATTATCACAACCACACCTAGGTACCTACAAAACTTTTGTTGCTACAAATAAGTCTAAGCAAAAGCAATAAAAATTTAAATAAGTTAAAAATATATACCTGCATGCATACATATATTTTCCATTTATGAACTTGAGGTTGAATTATTTTCGTTTTCACAAAAGTATATACCTACCTAGAGATGTACGTGTGTGGGTATGCCAACAACATACTGTCTAAAGTATTGTTTTAGCAAACTCATTCAAAATCCTACTTTCTCTGCACAACTTAAAATGTTCAATAAATAAAATGATAAATTAATCGAAAACAAAATATTGCAGTCTTGCAAAACGTTGTATAACGCATATTCTAAAAGTTTTTCTTTTTTTACATATCGTCATGCTGCATATGTATTCAAAAATTATTCGCAGTAACTAGCCATCCAGTGGAATGCATATACTATGAAGTAATAAACTATAACCCTAGAGCAACACCCCCTGCCATTTGACATGTGCATACATAAATATTTATTTGTTTATAAAAATATACTTTACAAACAAATTTTCAAAGTATATGTATATGCAATATGGGCTAATAACTGAGACTTTATGCCCAAGATGGTGTTAACAGAATATTTGCAGATTCCTGTGACTAACTGTGCACGACCTATGCATTCACATAGGAAGTGTCAGCAACGTGATTGACAGCGAAGTTCCTCAAAATAACCGCTAACGGTACAGTTAATTGAGGCAGATCAATCGACCAGTGCGAGTGAGAAGCAAAACTCTCGAAGGCCAAACAAAAAGCAAGCCTGAACGCACTTAAGAATTAATTACGATGACGCGAGAGCTGTTCTTCAGCCCAGAGCTGCTTTACGGCTGATACATAAATATATTTTCATTCAAGAGTTTTATGTGACGTCCAACAATTTGCAATAATAACAAATATGAAATAATGGGTTTATTTTGCGTAATTAGGAGTGACAGTTTTTCGTAGAATTGCTTTATTTTTAGGACGAACTGTTTTTGAATGAATATTCATAAATAAAATGTTCGCATAACATTAATGCAATATTATTGACATGCAAAAATAAGATTAAAATATGAACATACATATAAAGTAACCTTCAATCCAAAAATTATTTGAACATTGACAAGTCTATAAATATAACATAAACTGGCGGATTTGGGTTTGAGAGATGAGGTTGCAGTTATGCAAAATAATTTTGTATTAAAACAATTGTTGGATATACCTACTACCCTGATTTTAAATATTTCTTACTTAATATTTTCCACATTGATTAAAGTATCTGTGTGTAGATTATACTGTGAAATAGTTCTAAATCCTAGCAAAGTAATATCTATGTTGCTTCTTTTTGCATACTTATAAATTTAATATATAAAAAAGTTTTATTTTGTTTTGAGATGAGACTTTTGCTCTCAACAACATTCCTCCTACAAATATTTGCCGTCATTTTATTTTATAATGGAAGTTATGATCTATTTCACTACTAATCGATAGTTTAGTTGATGCCATTCAAATTGATTTGTGTAAGAGAAATGAACACTTAAAAACAACGTGCCGCACCAACACCATTTGATGCTTCTTTTGAAAATTATACATTATCTGTTCTGCAAATTGTTTATCCATTCAATGTGGCTTAGCTTGCAAATTTACTTTTAACCTATAAAAATATGTAGTTTTTTTAATGTGTTTACATTTGTGATGTTTTTTTTAGTAAACTAAACTAAATGTGTGTGAAAGTACAACAAAAACTATGAGTATGTGCACACAGCAGTGCACCAACACAAATATATATGTATGTATTAGCAACTGCAACGACATTAATTGCTGTTTGTTACTATTGTTTTTCATTTTGGTTTAACACATTTATGAACATAAACTGTGTTTCAGTGGGTTTAGAGCTTGTTAGCATTTGCTGTCACTTCTCGCGGTAGCTAATAAAAAAAATGGGTAATAAACGTGGGTATTTAAACCTTGTGATCCGATTGTGACCAATATACTACAAAATCATAAAACGGCAACATAGGGTATGATGGAAAATGCCAAATTAGGATAGAAAAATATATTTTACAAATATTTCAAACAAAAAACAGACTTAAAAAATGACTGCTCTAAAATTGTATGTATGTATATATATATACATATATTTTTAAATTTTGATTATATATTACTTAAAAATAAATAACGTTTCTAATATACTAAACAAAAATTTTCTGTTTTTGTAGCGACTTGATTTGGCATTTCAAATCAAAAAGTGACAATGATAAAGAAGTGGTAGGAGAAATGGACAGTAAAAATATGCATATATATGAATTTTACAAGAAAATACAATATTATTATTATTCTTTTTATTTAATTGGAATCACTGTGTGCCGCATACAAGTTTTAGAACGTTATTTTGCATTATCTTTTGTTTTTGTGTAAATTCTAATTTTCTGTGTTTAATTTAGCCGTTTTAACACAGTTATTTATATGTTTCCTATTTTTAAATTCCTTCAAATATGCGATGATAACAACAGCATTTCCATTTGTTATTATTTTGCCCTTTCATTGATTAATCGTTGAGATAATGTTAAGCATTTTAATTTTTTTCAGGCTTATATTTAATCTTTCTTTATTTTTATATTTTTATACTTTTACACTTTGTTTTACTCATTGCAAGTAACAAAGAGTAAAAAAAATTCATTAGTTTAAAACTCGTTTGAAAAGTTTGTGTTGTTTGCTAAATTGCAAAACAATCTATACAAGCATTTATTTGCTAAAAGCCAAAAATCAACGAGACATCCATCAACAAAATAACAAAAAAAAAAAAAATAATCGATATTTTGGGAGAATGTAAACAGAGAAGTTAAAAAGTGGATTGAATTAAGAGGAGAATAAATTTAATAAATTTAAATATTAAAGTAAAGAGTATGATTTAAAGTAGTAGGATTTAAAATTTATTACTAACTGGTGGCTGGCTTCGCGCGGAAAAATCATTTACACATTTTGAATGCACCGTATTTTCGGTAAAATGTATTAAAAAAACTTCCACATTTTATTTTAAAATTTTCAAACCTGACAAAAAATAAAATCGATTAAAGACATAAAAATTTTCAGGCAAAATCACTATTTAGCAAGCTGACAAACGAAATACAAGGAAAATAACAGTTTGTTTTAAACCAAATGATAAGCATATAAACTCGGAACAGTTTCATTATTATATGTGGAAGCTGAGCCTGTATATACGATATTATTCAAAATGATGATTTTTAGTGAAAGAGATTTTCCCAAAGTTGATTTCCTCAACGGAAAACAGCAGAATTTAGTTTAGCTTTATTTATTTATATAAAAGATAATTTGAACATTTTATCGAAAATGTATTAAAATTACTTCGTTTTAGGTTTCTAGCATACATATGTATATTTGAACGTTTTGACGTTGCATTTGTTACTGTTTGCATTATTCTACACTTTTCAAATCATGTTGTTTTCCATTTACATTTGTCAACCTTCCACGTAACCAAATAGACAAAGAATTACCCTTAAACAACAGAGTAGCACACAAAACCCTGTTACTGGCTGAGAGTTTGCAATCACTTTTTCTCTCAACTCTTAGACTCATTTTAAAACACTCGCAAAACCAACTAACAACAAATAACATCGAGAAAAATCACTTTACATGCGCTTGCACCACTTTTTGTTTAATGGACAGCGTACACTGAGTATGAAGTTATAAAACAATATTTCACGTATTTATAAAAGCAGAAAAATTGCTTTAGTTAGTCTTTGTATTTATCGAAAAGAGAAGCAACATCATTGAATGAACGCGGAGGCAACACAACTTCCCAACCGAGCAAAATCGATACTATCACAAAAGCACTTGAAACAAAGCCAACCACAGTATTGTGGAAGCACTGAATGCTGGATGCAGGCAGTAACAATGTTTAAAGAATTCCAAATAAACACAAATTGAGCTTAAAAAGATCAAAAGAACGTGATTTTCAATTCATAATTAGCATTAATTCTAACTAGAGTGTCAATTGAAGCTTAAAGACGGGAACACGAAGAGAAAAAGTAGAGCACTTCTATAACAACAACAACAACAACTGTTAACAAAATTTCGTTTTAGTATATGCAAAGAGTTGTGCGTTTGTAACTAAATACCATTTACAAAGAATTTAAAGCTAAAAATAGAAACTTCAGACGCCTACGTATATATCAATAATCATCATCATTATTGAAAACAGTAGAAAAACAATAAGAAACTGCGTCAGTTTTCCAACAGTAAAATTGAAACGAAGATAAAAATTCTTATCACTATCACTTAAAAAAAAAAAAAAATAATAATAATAGTAATAGTAACCAACTCAGCCAAATAGTAATTCATTCAACAATATGTTGGCTTTCAATGCGACAGCAAAACACCCACAATCTCTGCACAATGGATTAATATTCACATTATTCTGCTTCGTTGTCCTCGTAGTCATCAATACAACAAGTTTGTGTCAAGGTTATATCATTAAAGACGAAAGTTTCGTGCAACATCCCCGCTACTTTTCATAATCACTTTTACAACAGGCATTTGTCCGTCTCCAATCAATTTCCTGCCAATGCTCGTCTCGAAAAATTGGCAGCTCTCTAGAAGGGCGGCCCCTTGCTTGTGTGCAAATAGGTCAAAATATGCGTCACCGTAATATATTAACACCGATGGTCAAATATGTGGGTAACATGCATGGCGATGAGGCAGTCGGGCGCCAGCTGTTAATCTATTTGGCCCAATATCTTTGTATAATTATGAAACTAATCTAGAGGTTGCTCAATTAATAAACACCACCGACATCTATATCATGCCCACAATGAATCCGATGGCTACGAACGGTCCCAGGTAATAAATCTTCAAATAAGCACTTATATCCTGTTTAAATAGAACCGAGTGTAAGATGACTAAAAGAAACAAATGAGTAATAATTAGGCTGATAGCAACATGTGCTGATAAAACTTTTCATTTCAACAGTGTTGTGATATTGACTCCAAAAAAAAAAAACAATTTTAAAACTAAGAAAAACAAAATATTTGCATTTCTTAGAAATGAACAACATTTAAATCAACAAGTTTTTATGTTGGCGTAAGAGAGTGAAAGCCTCTTAAATGCTTTTTTATGTTGCAAATTGTGATTTAAATAAAAGTTAAAATTTAGTGCTTCACATACATACATGTATGTATGTATTAGAAAGTGTATCGATTTTCTGAATACATTTTTAACAATCAGTGGATTTGTATAAAAATCTCTGAAACATTTCATGTTTTATCACAAGCAAATACAGTTGCTCGAATAATTTGTATAGAAATCACTCAGCAAACTTGAGTGCTTCTCATATAAAATAACGCTTGCTTGTGATATACAAACAACACAATTAATCTTT
>BGZK01004281.1:0-14957 GCA_005406025.1 Eumeta japonica | reverse complement strand
TATTCAAAAAAACAAAACTTAAATCTGTTCACTTATACCTACGTTTCGTTGTTTATGTTTCTAATTGTTATATTTTAAATGTACACTATTTAACATAAACTTTAGACTAAAGCTGTCAATAGATTAATAAATGCAAAAAATCAATTGGAATAAATACATTTTTTTTCTTTATTACAATTCAGTGTTTATTTATTTCTCGGCTTTTTTTTTAACAATTTTAACAAAAGTAAATATTATTGGCTTTACTTACAAGTGACGCGTGTACAAAAAGTATGAGGATTGTGATCGTATAGTTAAATGGAATGATGGTGGTGTGAAATGGGTCGATTGTGAATCCACAAATACCAATTTCGGATGGGCGAGCCCAACAATATGATTGTTACGCCGTTGGAGTGCGTAATAAATGAACATCTGTGCGGTTCCCCGGATAGAGGCTGCAGTGCCATCGCAACTCCTGCCGCGGACGGTGTAAAAGGATGGTAGGATGGTTAAATAGATCTTTTTTTTTGTAAACGGATAGTGTAATCGTTATCTTAAGGGCGGAACCATGAAATGATGGAGATCAAGGATGCTTCCCGTATCTCAGATATGACATTTGGTACCTTGGTGGCCAACTGCGTCCAAGTAATGTAAGAATAAGACCACTAAACCAAATTGCTATTTGTAACAGCATATTCTTATAGAGTAATGGAAAATGGTCAGTTGGAATTTTTATCTAGTTGGAATGATACCCATCCTATTGTTATCATATAAATATACATGTTGTTGCATATTAAAAATATAATATCCATAGTTTTGGTTTTTATTTGAAATTATATGCCTCCTTTTTGATTCTTTTAATGCAACATCTAAAAACATGAAAAATTTAAAAAGAAAATTTTATTAAAAAACGTACTCAGTACTAGTACTCAGTAGTGTTTATGTATTATTCTATTTAAATAAGGTATAAAAAACTGTTGCAAATTAAAAATAAATAAATCATTTTTATTTTATTTGTAGGAAATTTTTATATATTCCTATTTAAAACGCTATTATATACTTTATAATAGCGTTTATACAAGTCAAAAGTTTATTGTAAAATCCACGTAATACTATAACTAACTACATAAAACTACAAATAGAATTTGTATTTAATGTAGTTGTTAGGTATATAGATTGACACAAAACTCTAATTCACAGACATAAATTAATATTTGTAATAGCCAATGCAGACTAGTTCATAAATACAACTGTTATGGGTAAACGAGAAGGAAAATGGGCCCGTTTTCATTGTTAAAAAATAAGACATTAATAAACAAAACAACTATTACCTTGTAATAATTTATTTGAATATGTAACAAAGTCAATAAAAATACAAAATCAAACACTTAGATTCAACAACGACTTAGATTCCAAAATTTCAACCGACTCGCATATATAGAACCTCGCTGTGCGACGACTGACGTACGTACAAGACGCAGCATCCGGTGGGCTCACCACCCCCGTCGTGGCTCCACTCTTAACACCCGACGGCCAGGGGCCGGCACACCGGCGCGCGCCACTTCGCAATATGAGGAGGCCTATTATTCTCGTGTACGGTATAAACACGTGCTGGCGTTCACGTATTAATAACCAGTTATTACCGCGCTTAATGCGCTACGACCGTCGCGCATTCCGACATTTCGCTTACCACAAAATAATGACCGCTCCCGGAATAACCTCGCCGAATTATGTTTTATATTGTCGGATTTTCGTCGACCGGCCCGTTCCGCGTCGAGTGCTGCTTTTTGTTAAATCGGTTTTTATCTCGAAAATCCATAAGATTTTATGTGGACATGGAATTCGTAACCCTATTAATGATAGAGCTTAAGACTTTTAGTAGATTTATTTGGAAATCTATCTTTTTTTATTTAAGACAACTGATAGTTTAAGTAATAGTTTTCGTTGCTATTCCATCGAATGTCAAAAAGTATTGTAAGACAAATAGAAACACGTACGGAGAATACGAAATTATATAAGGGCAACTACAGAAGTATAGTGCAATACGTCGTCATAATACGTAATGTATTCATTTATAATATTTCATTTCTTACGCATAAACGATCCCTCAATAATTTATTATATGTGTAATAAAAATACGCTTAATTTATGTTATGTACAGTAAGTAATAAATATATACACATTGAAGCGATGACGGTCTAGCAATTGACGAAATCATAACAATAGCGGAGCAAATTATGTGAAGCGTTATTGACGTAACGATTGACAGTTAAGTTCAATTGGGCCCACTACGTGTACCCGAGCTACGCTCGTCACGAGATATTGAAAATTATTGTGTATGCATTGGTTAAATGAAAGTACAAATGCAATCTGGGAAATAATACGTGAAATCTTATATTAATAATGGGCGGATGCTCACTGTTAAGATATTTACCAAATTTGTTTCAAACTAAATATATGATATGAAAATACTCTGAACTGGCACTTTAACTTATTTTTTTAAAAGTCATTATACTGCAGCACCATACCGCGACGGTGCAATGCACGGTTAGGTACTAAGTCTGATGATCCTGAGTTTTTATTTTAATTTTATTTTCAAAACTTAATTTTTCTCAAAAAATAAAATAGAAACTACATTTGTTTCCGAAGAAAAACAATTACGTTTCGAAAAGTATAGATATTACGGAAAAATATCACATATCTAGAATTTAACGAGACCTTAACTTCGGAACGGGCAGTTTATTGCTACATGATATCGATATATACAATAGAGCATTGCAATCTTACTACAGGATATTGCTATATTCTGTGCTCAGGAAAATGATTCTAAAGTTCAAAGTACTATAAGCGTAGTGCCCAAGTCGGCAAAACCGTTATTTCGAGCACTGGATATCTTCGGCTCTTCCTTTAAGTTGGAAGTTAACAAACTAGTTAACTTCCAATTGGTTAACTAACTTGTAAATAAATTTTCTAATTTGTTGTCCAACTATGAGACCCGATTGTGTCATTCAATTGTTCTGTATAAACTCCGTTTATGTTTAATAATATTTACGTATATACGATTTAAATATATGTGAACTCACGATCATTTATTATAATCATCCATTAAGATTAATTTTAAAATCTCACACAAAAGCAGCTGCATGAATTGAGCCCGAACGAAACTCGGTGAGCGAAATAAGCACGTAATGGTATGCGGCCGTCGTCAATGTCGGATTTAGAGTTATCGAGCAATACCAGGAGCAGTAAAACGTATAATGCTAGCTCAAAACATCCCGTATTCGTTCGAGTTTCAGTCGTTTCGAAGCCATTGTTTCTAACACCATGAAATACCTAGTACCCATTATTGCCGGAACGTTCCTATGAAAATGTTCGTATTTCCACTTCGACATGAAAATGTGCTTTCCAATTCGATTTTTGGATTATCCTAACCATATACAAATAAGATGTGTTTCGATATAACAATGTATTTGAAAAGAAATATTCACATTTTTATATTACGACAGTTGTTATTAACATTTGGCGATGTTAGGTACAAAAACATGCATAAAAAAATAAGTATTCTATGACTCCATTTCGGTCATTCAACCGTACGTATTTAATTTAAAACATTACTCGCAAGGTATCACTGATTACAAAATGTATACGTCGTATATAATCCCTGTCTGTCTCTGTATTAGTCGCGGTTACTTAATAAATGACATAACAATGGTTAAATAAATAATATTTTGTAAAAATACAAAAGGGCTTTTATAGGTTTTATGCATGAAGTTTTAAAACTTGTCTAAGACTATAGACTAATAATTATATCTGTTCGTTCAGCAATTACACAAACCGATTCCCCGTAACACATAACTTTTGTTGTCCCTAAAATGACTTTCCTATCGCGACACTGGCCTTAGACCGCGAGCATTTAGAAACAAACGGTATATACGACTTGTGAAACAACAACGGAGCAAACAGTTTCGCCTCGTCCGCATCGACAACTGTACAAAGAAATCGCGGCACGCAGTCGAAACTTTTGAGTGTCCCGTGAGTACATTTGTCTGTTCGCGTATAATTCCGGGCGAGCGCGTATGCCGGCGTCGACCCGCCGTCAGCGGAGCGTACGTGGCGTGCCCACGCGGCGCGTTCGCCGCGGCGGCCGTGGGCGCCGACATCCGTCGTAATCGTGCGACATGTGTATTTTCAGTTTCAGAATATTCACAATAAAATTCCGACACGCCGTTAAGGACGACATACGAGCTGATTAGCCGGCCGTTGACGGAAAACCCTCAGCGGGCGCTGTCTTTATTACGGAAACATCGACACGAAGCGGCGGCGCGGCGGGCCGGCCCGATGACGATTTTAAATTGACGGCTGCTGTGTTGGACTCTTGGGTGTTTCGTCATCTTTCGGCTTCGACGACAAATAAATTGTTGTTATAGTCATACAAAAGTTTTGGGAAGTCGTGCGTGAAGTTAGAGCTTTATTAAGGCAGTAATCGCTATTTTACGAACTAGGTGACGCACTATTAATACCTTATTATAAGATAATAGCATGTCGAATTCACACTGTAATGAATGTATGAATTTTAGATAAAAAATCCTTAATGTTTAAACTTCCAGATAGAAAATTAATTTTACTTGAAAAAGTATGATACTTTTTCAAGTAAAGTTCCACCTTGATTCATTCATCAAGATATTCGGGTAATTAAAAAAAATCTGTAATTCAAACTATACCATAATGTAAATTGTATGCAGGTATAATAATAGCAAATTCTTTATAAATAAAATTAAGACAACATTAATTAATTTCATGCAGTCTTATTAGCTGTCTCGGTTATAAAATCACCAGATTGGAAGTATATTAATAGCATTCTAGTTTGCTCGGTCTAATCAATGAAGTGCTCATTTATGAGCGAACAAACCAGAATCAATAAGTCAAAGTTAGTAGGGTGGCGATGAAATCGTTTTATTGCGCTGCGAGTGTTATTGCTCTCCGCGCTATGACAAATTAGCGCGATATCCTCTCCCCCCTCGCCCGCCCCCCGCGTGCGCCGGCGACGCACACGAGCCGCGCTCTGCTTTTACGCCACACGCGTGCCCACGTACGTACCTATACGTGTCCGTTGCGTCGCACGCGGTCTCCGCGAGCACACCGGTCGATTTAATTTTACACCGTCCCTAAGCGGGGCTCAGTTAATGATCTCGACGCAATCACCCTTTTCGTTACCCTCGCATCCGAACCCTAGCCGTCATCCGGAAGTGATCACAAAACTCCTCGAGAGTCGCACGGCGCCAGACGGCGTCGGCGTCTAACTCTATAAGCGGTAGGTACGTGAAGACGCGTTAACGTCGACGCTGTTCATAAAGCTATCGCGACCTGTGCGATGACGTTTGTTATTGTGACGTAAATGTGTGAGAGGTGCGTACACGCATACTTGCTTTACGGTAGCCACGATTTATTCACAAAATAACGTGCACGCGATTATTTAAGAAGTGATTTGAGTAAAGGTTTCTGTAGAAACGAATTAAATCAAATGTTACGTTTAAATATAAAGGAGTAAAACGCAGTTAATAATAGTAATATTATATATATTTTCATGTATAAAACAGTTGTTTAGAGAGTCCTTCACAGGAATCTAAAATATCTACCTCCATGCGAGTTTATCCGACTTATACACAATTCAATTAGTGCCTATTTGTGGCGCGATCTTAATTATGTTGGGACATCGGCAACAACACACGACAGCGTCCACCGAGTTCCACAGAACGCCGTCCAAATCAAGAACACGGCAGTAGATTACGATAGTTTTGCACTGTGATATGCAAAAAACGTGATCAAACGGCAAACCTCAAAAGTGATAATAACGAAATGTGTAGCTAGAGGAGTGAAACCAGCAAATGGTTCCTAATTCTGTCGTAAGATATATACGCGATATTCTTAGAAGTCGCAATGGCGCTTGAAATAGAATAACTCCTAACGGAACATGGCGAATTCAATACGTACTGTGTAAAGTTAGTTTAAACCCATATACGTTTAAGCAGACGAACTGCCATAGTATGTTCATGATTCTACATAAATCTATCGCGTATTAGTTATTTATTATTTTCTTATTCACCAACTCGCGACTATTTCCTAGAAAGGTAGGAAGAGACCATACGTCTTCACTGGTACGATTAATGCTTTCCTGCAATCTATTAATCATTTGAGATAAGCTCAATTTTGCGTGTTTAAAATTTGGTCCTATTTTAATGTGCCATCAGTTTGATATGCATGTGGTTTTCTATGGTGCCGCTTACCGACGCATTCACCACACAAATTCACAGTGTGTATTCATACTATCATTTGAGCTTCATTCGTCATTTCCAGATCGTCAAGCCAATGGAACATACCTTTGTCTATTCCAATCACTACCGCTTCTATCCATAGCCATAGATTATATAGATTAGGTCATAATAAATGCAAATCGCTCGAAATATACAAAAAAAAAAATAATTAGTACTATAACCAAAGATTAGTCTTGTTTTCACAATGGTACAGGGCCTGAAGAGAAAAAAACCACGCATAACAATAATGTAATTAATATATTAAGACCTAATATACTAAAACCTAATATTCTTGCATAAGTCATTAAGAAATGTATACATCTTAACGTAATCAATCAACTCAACCAAATTCTCAACTCAATCAAATCAACTAAATAGTATTGTGGTCACTGTACACAAGCGGAGCCGGTCGGACTGACTGTGGGAAATATCACCGAGACCGAAATCACACTCGTGGAAGACGGAACTACCATATATTACTAAAGAACCGGGTTAGTATAGCGCCTCTCTCGGTTCGAAGAAATTAATTAAGATTTCCGAGAAACACCCGCTCCATTCACTATCGGCGCGGGCGAGCGCACGTGGGCCATCTCCGCGTATAAGCTTTTTTCCACGGATAGTGTATAGAGATATAATTCTACCTTGCTAGTGAATGGAAAAACCGATGGTAATTTTTTTTTTCTGCTCGCTACCTTACATAAAACGTATTTTGCTTTTCTGATATACGATGACACGTTAAAGAAAATAAATAAATTAGTTATTACTTTGACATTTCCATATTTCCGGAACAATATATTTGGTCTTAGTGTGCAAGTACCAAACTTGTATGTGCATAAAAATGAATACAACGGAAAAGTTACTGCACAATAAGCAAAATATCAAAATGTCACAGAACAGGAATAGTCGCGAGTTTATTGTACATTCATGATTGTACAACTAGTGTCGTGTGGTGTGGAGTCGAGCGTAACTTGAAGTTACCAACACGAAAGGAAAGTTACAACACCAAGAGTGGTTGCTGTAAACTGCTTGTACTTAAGTTCGGAATTAAGGGCTCGTTAAATTGTAGATATGTGCTATTTTTCCACAATATCTCAATTTTTCGTTTATTGTTTTTCTCGAAATGTGTTGTAGTTTTTTCCAGTTTGCTCTATGAAAAATTAATTGTGAAATTAAATTAAAAAATAATCACGTTCATCGGGATTAGTAATAAACACTTCACCACCCCGTGTCGCCACGTGCTGTAGTAAAATGACTTCTAAAAAATAAGTGGTCGAAACAGTTCCAAGTATTTACATATCATTTATTTAGTGTAAAATAAATTGAACATTAAATTTGACCATTGGAAATCTAATTGTTTTCAATTTCATATGAGTTTATTTAAGAGTTCTCTTTAAAGTACATACGGTTATATGTTGTATTATACCAGTAATGCGATTCCAGTTTAATAAAAGTATCTATGGATCTTTACAACGATTACAAAAATTTAAAGTTATTACAAAAATGAATTTCAGTATTACTAAATTTTAATTTCGAAAAAGCAACGACGCGTGGCCCTTTTGCACTGGTGCCGCAATTGCAATGTTACTTGTCTATTATTAAATTTGTTAGTTAAACGTTTGTCAATTTCAATGCAGACTAGGTTTCCAGACTAACAGAAAAAGAATAGCAGTATTCTTTTTTAGCATCTATCCAATTTTTTTCATATATAGGTTCATACAAAATTTATGATTTGCCTGTCGGTAACATTTCAAAGTAAAAAGATAGGCATTTATTACTTTGCTAACTTACATTATTGCAGTTAAAAATTTTCAAAACCGATTTATTAGATATATGTGTCTATGTATATTCGGGCTCGAAGTTTGTAAACTAATGTAAAAACCAGTCTCATTTTTTAACTCCTACTACAACAATTTAATTTAGAAAACGAATTTGGAAAGTGATTTTCTAAAAACTGATCAGAATCTATTTTATCATTTTCAAAGTGATGTTCGCATATGTGGGTGTATTTGTGCATATTTAAAGTTGTGACAATAGATTTTAACGAATCGACCAATCGAGGTCCGTATTGCGGCATACGTGAAGTATGACTATGTTGACTGTATTTATATCTGCATTATTATTCTATGTAACTCATTAATTGGATTGATAGCTAATTTAATGTAGGCAGAGATTAAATCTAACTTTAATCCTTTTATCATTTCTTAGTAGAATCGAAACACGTATTTTGTATGTACCTAAAATTCATGTACCCTGGCGATAAAATACCTAAGTGCACATAACCTGTAATGGCTACCTAAATAGCGTTTAAGTACGATGAAGTTGAATCTCTACGTTTAGTATAGATATAATAGTATAGACCAGGAGCAGTATCGTGATTGAATGAGAGATTGCTCCATACAAAATATGAAGAAAATCATACTATGTCCATCCGCGTGGAGCCGTAGGCACATCTAGTTATTGACACCATGAATGTTATTAAAACGATTTAATTATAGCGTGCTTACCCCGTGTAGACATGTCGCCTTATACGACAAATTAAAAATCAGTTTATATCCACCACCGCGGAAAAGCGGGCACAAGCATTTCAAGGGTTATACGTATGAAGTTATAATTTTCGATAACAATACCATTCAATGTTTCTATATTCATGACTTTCGTTTTGATAAATTGTCGAATTCAAAATCCAAATTAGGAATGCAAGAATTGCGCTAACGCACTATAAATTTTACCGAAAGTCACTTCCGTCCAAAAAGAGTTCAGCCATTCTCAAATCGCGACCAGAGAGAATTTTAATTTTAATAAATAGTCATCGTAGAAATTTAATCGTTATCCATTACGAGAACCAGCATTCTGTAAGGTAGCAACTAGCAACTGTCCCACTCTTATCATGTTCCTATAATTTAATCCGAAATGTGAGATAGGTACGCACGATGCAACCGCTCGAATCGTGGACACAATACTCACGCAATACTTTACAATGAAATTAAGTATACTTACAATATATTAAGTTACGAATGACACGCTATACCTAAGCACAGCAAAAGTTATGGTGAATGTTTGTGTTCTAAATAATATTGCATACAAGTTATGTGCATTCCGACTGCACGAAATAAAAATAATTACAGTAACCGACACCCATAACAGTCCACCGACCGCCGCTTTTTAAAGAGATGCGCGTTTACGCTCTACCACTTACTACAATACATAATGCGTGTAGCCAGTACATTATGTCCATATGATGTGGGGTCTTGTAAAAATTTCTTTCAATGTTATACGAAAATCCCGACGTGCGAGTCTAACTTGCGCTTGCCCACCTTCACTAGTACTTTATATCAAAGTGTATGTGTGTGTTTGCGTGTTTACGTGCGTATGTGTGGGTGCGTGCATGCGTGTGTGTGTGTGTGTGTTTGTGTGTGATGTAAGTGCTGTCTTTCGAAATGGTCAACCCTGAAACGATGAACTAACTATACACTGTGAAATTTATTATTTAAATCATAAAAAACCGCCGCAGTGCAAGATTTACACATCCAGGGTTTCATACCATCATGCAATATATTTGTAATTTAACTAACGAAAATAGCCATTTCTTTTGTGTAATGAATTGATGTGCCAAATTGACGTTTGTATATTCTTTTGACTATGGCATAAAAACAAAAACAACATGATTTTTGTATGAGACCTTCCTTCATTATTTACTTTTTCCTTTAATTTACTTTTAAAAATATCTACTTTAATTACACATACCCTCTACCAATCACGATCAAAAAGATATAGCTTTTTAAAATTAAGACACACAGGCAGACGGGATGTATGGACAGACGCACAGAGTCTGTGCCACAGACGGAAGAACAAACGGGGTAAGCTTCGAAATGGGGTCTCATTGTCGTCCTTCGCGTTTCAATGTTCATTGTGCTGCAAGTGCAACCGTATTAACTTTCAATCACCGCCGACGTGTACCCGCCCGCAATCTCCTTACTCCAGAGCTTCCCAGACTCGGATCTCGAGGTATTGTCGGCGGCCCTGCGCGGACGGGGGCTGCCAACGACCGCAGTCGCCGACGTGACAACAGCGTCCGCGACCGACAGCTTAGACTGCTCTCCGGGGCTCGGAGGGAGTGATATCATTTGACTTAAGAAACTCGTAGATCAATACATAGAACATAATAGAATTTGGTACCTTTTCATTCAAAGGTAATGCTCGTAAACACTAAGCCCCCATTTCACAATTCTTAAGTAGGCATAATAAAATTTCGAATATATCGTACTAGTTAATGTATAAATATGATATTTCTTAAAAATCTTTTTATGACACTTATGAGAAACTTAACTTTATAAAGTCGTACCATGTGCATAATTAACATCTATTAATATAAGGCATTTAAAAGACATCACGACGACAAAGCCAACAGATAAGTAAATTTCTGGAAACATTGTATTTCACAGTGTGGATTGATGTATAGAAAAATATTTTTCTTACTTACTACCCACCTACGGTTAAAATGTTAAAAAAATATTGCTAATGTTTATAATATTCCCGGCAGTAGTTGAATCGTTATTATCTATTGAGTATCGTTTGTTAAAATATCTTAACTTTGATTCATTAATTCGTTATGTTATGATTTCGTCGTAGTATAAAATACAACTGGTTGTCTTACCGGATCTCTTTGATGTATCTAGTTCATCTAAAGATTTAAACTGGCGTAAAATCTTTTGGTGTTAAGTAACTAATATATATAATTAATACTGGGAACCAGTATGGATCCCAATCATCTTAAAACGATTGAAATTATAAAACTTAAAAGAAATAAAAAATACATGTATTTTTTTTACAGATAGGTCCATAAAGAACACTATACACGTCAAAGTCTATTGACGCTTCGTAATTTGAATACCTACTGTCCAGAAGAAGCGCCAAACTCAACTGATTTATATCTCTAGACTGTATTCTTTTACAACTTTAAAACTCACACTAAAAAGCTGAAAATGGGGAAAATGCAGTTATTTGGGCGGCCACTGAGAAGGAGAGTGGTGGTGGTTTAAAGAAGCAGTGTCAGATTAGAAGGTCAAGCGCGAATTTAGTAATGATTTTCTAACTTGAGGCACATCTAGCCACTTGCTCTGTGCCTCGGGGGGCACGTGAAACTATGAGTCCCGTCGCTTGGTGACGGCGATCGCTATCAGCCCCCGGCCGGCGCTGAGACAGCGTGTAGAGCTTACGGTCGAAATCCCACAATCTACAATAAAAAGATTGTGGAATGGCACATCTCAGCGTTTGCGTAAATAAAATTTGACACGGGTCACTGAATAAATATAATATTTTAGTTGGTGCATACGTGGTCTCCAAACGGCTTGTTTCCCCGTACGTATACATCAATATTTGATATGTCATACAGAACACCACTAATGGCTAAACAATCCACGAGCTTTTAGAGAAATAATAATTCTTATCTTGCTTCCCAGTTTTCCTTCGTAATCGGGTTTTTGATTTTTAATCTTAATTTTTGTCATATTTCTTTTGGTGGGCTTTGATTTCAGAGGAACAATTAATTTAGCGGATGCAAATATAGTTTTTATTAAAATTCTGGTAACTATTAAGATCTAGATATATTAATGAATTTTTATACTATCATTTTATCTTCATTTTTTTGAAAAGACGAAACTAAAAATATGGAACGAGAAAAGAATCTCATGTCTTTAATTAAAAACGTATCTCGTCATTCCTCACATTCTGAAGATGGGGAAATTATTTCAAGTTATATGTTTTTGTTTAATTTACAACATTAATTTTGGCTTTTTAAAGTAATATAAAATTCTTTGATCCTTAGAAGAGCTGTCGAATGAGACAGTGGTCGTTGAAATAGTAAAAGGTAGGTACCTATTCCTTATTTATACTTTTCATTCTATTCAGATTTTGATATAAAAGAAACTTTTACCTCCAAATTGTTCCCATACGGAATGAGTTTCGAAAATCCAATCTTGTTTAATGTTGACAGATACTCTCAAATGCCAGTAACTAAGGTCTGCAGATGTAGAATAATGATAATGAATTGGGGTGCGCCGTCATTATATAGTTTATAACTACATTTCTGTAAATAAGGGCCTCGTCAACGATCTCGTTTTTCTACCGTTTACGATGTTTGTTTTTTGCATCGCATTTACGAGGGGAAAACGAACTAGTTATCCACCAGGACACCTTCAACCCCAGAAGAGACACTATTATATTGCCAGCTTCTTGGATAGGAATAAGATATCTGATGTAAAATAATTGAATGGGCCGATGTAGAGGGGAGTGCACCACCGGAACTTTCACTCATTAGACGAAATGAAAAAGCGCAAGTTACTTCATCCCTGTATCTTGTCAGTGTGGTAGGTCACCGATCTGATCGGTTCATTTCGTGCCGTAACCAGGTGACGAGCGATAGAATCAAGAACTCGGCTATCACCTTACTACACATCAACGCTAAAATAAATAAAAATAAAATCCTAATATTGAAATTTAAATACAGTCTTAAATTTTCAAGTGAGAGAAGAGGCAATAGCGCATTTTAGTGTTGCTCGCTTGCTGTCTCCCACCAAGTATTGAGGCTAAAGTAATGAATTATTACAATGAATAAAATAATGAATTCACTTTACAATTATTACAATGAACAATTTAAACATTACTTTCACATCAGAATTTAATCAACCCATTGTTGAGGCAAACATTCCTAAAATCTGAAATAATAATATTTCAGATGGATATGCTTGGATTCTAAGCTTTCCACGTTAGCCCAACGTGGCAAATTACAATCTGGCACATTACAGTAACAACGTCCGCGACCGGCAGCTTAGTATGCGCTCCAAAATACGGAGCGAATATCATGATTTGGTGTTAGTCGAAAATTCATTGATCGATTGATTATTCTGCAATCAAAATTCAAACCCGATATTTTTTGTTTCCATTCTATACAACAATGTTCAATCACCAATTGCTATATTACTTACATTTTTTTCGTTTTCAAATAGTTACAAAAATACTGTTACTGTCACTTATTGTTTTATTACATGGAAGACCTAAAATTAATCTGCCAATATGTGAGTTTAATCTTGTCGATGGTAGTGAGTAGATGGTATTTTATTATATATGTTATTTGGGATATATGTTATATATACATTTATATACGTCGTATTCAATTGTTGAATAGTTTTTAATAGTTTTCAATTTGCAACGACTTAAATATAGATAAGTAGGTAAAAGGCATATCTTCAAATGAATTAGGCAGATTTATGAATAAGATTTTATAACAAAGTTCTTGAAATGCATCAATTTATCGACAATTATACAATTTATCGACAATTATGCTTTGTTGATAAATAATTGTCCGTCCGCCATATTTAAAAACACGTTTAGGACCGAAAACAATAAAATCTAGATCATAAAAGGAAGTGTGTTTTGGATTTTTTTTTTGTCAATATAAAGTTTCTAAAGGAGATTGCAGAAGAGGCCTTGAATCACTTTTATAATGTACAAAATGTAACAAAAACTTAACGAAAAATTATGCCATCTCTACTGTACTGCACTTAAATCCGATAATCCACTCGTAGGAGGCTAACTGATTGAAAGCCAGGAAGGCCACTCGGCTATAACCTGACTACGTCGAAAAGCCTAAATGCATGTGTCAGGTGATGGATATTGTTCTAATAGGGCTTATCCCGAGTCTAGTGCTTAGAATTCCAAATCTGTACGAGTAAAGTAAATGTCCCTGTTTGAAAAGTTGTGTCCTAGCTTTAATTTTTCAATCTGATGTACTGAAAAAACCGACATCAATTCCAATAAAGTACTATGAAATTATTTTATTGGAATTGCTGTCAGCTTGTTCAATACATTTCTATTGTTTTTGTTAGTAAGTTTTTTTTTTTTTAATTAAATAGGCAATATAAAAATAATTATTTGACTATACGACAATGGTTCATGTGTAAAATTTAAAATTGCACATAAAACTTGCCCGTATTGCTTTTTCGTCATCTCTACTATCACGTACATTGATCATGTGCTCTATGATGCACATTGTTTTTAATTACTCATGCGTACTATAAATTGACCAGACAGCTAACGAGAGTCATTGGACGTCAATGTTTTAAATTAAAAGTAAAATTTATCTGATTATGTTTATCTTTCAGGTAGCTGATAATTGCTTCGTGTAGTACAAGTCACCTAATGTAAACTTGAATCGTGATTGTAGGCCTGTCGTTGCTAAAAAAACATCTATTTTAGCTTTCGATTGCAAACGAATATTCAGAAAGACATAAAACCATATTTAGTATAGATTTTATTAGGTTTCACGAAGAATTCGAAAGGTAAATAAAGGAAGAAACGATGACATGTTATTATTAACCACACATGCTCTCTGTTTATTTTTGGGTAACTTATATAATTTTCTACTTTGTGCATTATAAACAATATAATAAAAAATAAGTGCCATCGTCGCCACAAGACAATCAAAGGACACTACGAGCGCCGTATTGTTTATATATGACATGAAGTGATTCTACGGCGACTTAATGGAAACACCGAGGGATGCAATTATCCCTTTTGAAAAGTCCTCCATAGAATAATGGAAGGTAATCCTTTGATGGAGAGGCGACGAGGGCCTACCCTCCTCGCCCCGGCCGTGCCTTCGCCCGTCCG
>BGZK01004280.1:0-14966 GCA_005406025.1 Eumeta japonica | reverse complement strand
TTTTAAACGCATACAGACGTGTATAATGTTCGATGTAATTTTGCTCGTAATCAAGTAGTTTTTGTTTTAACATATCCTCGCGTACCCTTTGTCTTGCCTTTGACAAAGTAGAATAGAGATGTTAAAAGGGATCGATGAAAATGCTGAAATCAGCTGATAGAAAAAACATGTTCTTTGTGAAAAGTGGTTGAAAATTTATTTGTTTGTAATTCAAAATTTATTTAAAAAAATAAGTGAATTTATAATTGAGATTGTGATAAATTAATGAACAATCTGATAGATATTACATTTTATTATTCTATTCTTACGAATAGCCAGAGTCGACAAGTGCAAAAGCAGGCTTTTGATGTCGACATTGGAATCATTCATACATACATACGTTCAGGAATTTACATTACATTTTCATAAACTTATTTAAACTTTGAATTAGAAATTTTTATCAATTATGTACTTTTATATTAATTTACTTGCAGGTTGAGGTATTTGATGTTCTCTTTGTAAGAGAGCAAGAGAAAAGACATGTGGTACACTGCATGTCATGTGCCCGCAAACTGGCCCCGAATTTGGAAGGAATCGTCTGCTTAGAAGAATATCGTTTATCAGAACTCTGCCAAATATATGATGCTTTTACACTTCATAAAACACACGCACTGCCCCAAAGTTCAGCATTAAATCAATGATATAGATTATATATAGATCAATGCATTTGGTCTTTATATGCATAAATATGTATGTAAATATTTTATGCCTCTTTATATGTGTATGCATATGTATGTATATCTATGTGTGGTATGTACATATTATTTTTTCCATGAACATCCGCGTGAGTGCAGTGTTTTGAGCAGCAATAGCTCAAATCAACAAACAAACCAGCAGGCATTTGCACGTTTAATATTTATTTGTAAATAACTTGAAATAACACTCGCACACACCCGCACGCACCGTTCATTTATTTTTCTTTTGTGAGTGCCGTGAAAAAACTCAAAAAATTTACTGCCTCTTTCACTCTTTCGAACATGTTCGTTCGACCATTCCCCTAAATATGTACATTTGAATCAACAACAACATTTTGAAATTAGTTTTTGTATTAAATGCAAATATTTATGCGAACGAACAAACCAACATGTCAAAATAGTGAAGGTGACAGTTATTGTCAGTTTAATCGCATAAATACATTGAAAACACAAACAAAACTCAATTATTATTCGCTATAAAGCGTATTTTATTTTAAATAACTTATTTCAGGTCAAGAGATCTTTTGATCACCTGAAATAATAAATTCACAAACATAAACAAAATTCTGAAATTTGTATCTAATGAGCAAACAAGTTCGATGCCGATGAACTGGCAATTTAACAATTACATATGTTATTACGTTGGATTTTTGTCTTACATTTTGATATGTGCTGTTTCCACAAAGTAAGCAAGTGACTTTTCAAGAAATTTTATATGAAAAGTATTTAATTTTTTGAGCATATCTAATTCTTTTTGCTTTTTAGTAATCTTCCACAAACTTTTTATTGCGTCACATTAAAACTCGAAAATCAACTTTTAATGCTCTGAAGCATTGCACAAGTGTCCTTAAATGCTTCAATAATTTATTTTAGCTCTGTGAACTCGTTCCAACGAAAAAAGCGTGCGTTAGTAAGTCATAAAGTTTGAAATTGTTCATGGATAGATGATGGCCATAATTTGACATATCATGGAACTGAAAATTTCTTTCAATCGAATAAAGCCTACTTTCAGCAAAACTAGAATAATAGAAAAGTCAAATTTCGACGTACCACAAGACTGATTATTTGCAAAATCGTCGTAATAAAAGCCAGAATTGAATAAGTCAGCTTGGTGAAAATCAAAGCAATTTCGAAAGTTATTTTTATTACATTTCTGAACGAATCTTTATGTATTTATTTGCATAAAATACATATATATATATATGTATGTTATTTGTAAAAATATTCTTTTAATATTTTAATTTATTAATAAAGCAAAACTTCTTTCAAACTTCTTCGGTTTTCATCACCTGATAGAGCTTGAAGTTATTTCGCATGAATCACATCAATGGAAATCCGTTTAATCAAACCAATGCTAGCGAATCAAAAATTTTATATATGTAGTTTAGAATAAAATCTCTTCCACCAGACTGAATTAATTAATAAATTATACTAAATAAATTATACAAAAACAAAACCTAAATTAGTTCAAATGCTTGATTCGCAAATGGGATTTTTCATAAAAACGGGTTTTGGTGAGTGAAAGTTTTCAGTTTGGGCTCATCTCACAACGACCGGTCGGAAGAACTTCAGATGTCATGATATGTCAAATTTTATTTTACAGTATTTTTGTCGCTCAAAGGCATTTGATACGGCTATAATGAACTTAACAAAACAAAGTATGTCAAAATGCTCAATTTTAAATAAATTTCAACGGAACAAAATCCTTTTGATAGTTGTGACTAATTTGTAATAATGGCCCTAAAAAGTATAGCTTATTTAAATATATGACCAATAAAATAGTGTAAATCATTTTAAGGAATAACTTGTCAAAAATTATTTTCAAAATTATGGTCGTTTTTTTTAAATCTCAATAATTATGTACAGTCATATATCTGTCAAATTAGGATTCCCAGTAATTTCAATATAGTTAAATGTATGTTTTGGCAGAAAAATCAAACGTTTTAAAAATTAATCATACATATCCATCGATACTCACTCCGTTAACTTTATTCCAAAGCGATTTAACTTTGGGGGCTTTTGCCTACAATAATGCAAAAGCAACAAGTAATGTTGGGTATGGTTGATACAATCTGTCAAACAAAATACAAGAAACTGACAGTTTGGTTCGCACCAGCTATTAAAAATACATATGTATGGGCTAAAACGGTCACCTTCTAATAAATTCGCCTTGATTTGTTCTATTTACCCTTACTATTGTAGACAACTTATGCTTGTGCTGCCACCAATACAAAAAATGCCAAAATAAAATGTTAGAAACAAAATAATGCCCCTAAATTTGTATAATCATTATCCTGCAACTTCTTTATTATAAATGTAATTTTGATTTTACTTTTATTCAAGCTTAAGTTCATTTCTATATAATCGCAACAGTGAAAAGAATTTATATAGAAATGAACTTAAGTCTGAAAAAGTGAAATTAAAATACATAATAGTTCTAGAAAAAGTTCAAAATAATAATAAAATAATTAAATATAATTTTGATGTGAATAAGTGCTTGCAGTAATCGGGGAATGAGTTCGCTGCTGCTCTAATAAATAAACGAATGCTTATGCCCTTATACATGAAAGCTTTGAGTGCCTCGATGGCTGAGTGGATAGAACACCTGCCCAACAGTCACGAGGGCGCAGGTTCGATTCCTGCTCTGGGCGTTTCTGCAGAAAAGCAAAACGCTTTGCGGCTTAGTGTATGTTTCAAGTGGAAAAAATATATGTAAATATATGCATGCATTAATTTAAAAAAATTATACATATACTTATATGTATGTATATATACATGTATATTCTAAATAAGGACATATGTATTACATAATTATGTATATGCAGACATGAATGCGACAACATATTATTATTATTTTTATATTTTTTATTGTAGATTTATCACTTTTTAAAAATATTTATGCAAGAAAAATAATTGTAATTATTATAATAAAATATACGAAATATTTTCTGTATTGATCTCATGATTTACATTATATATACAAATAATGATGATATTTTAACTAAATTTCATTAAATCCATTTCTAATAGATGCATACATACATAAACACTACACACATTTGTACATTCATACACATCTGGGGATATTTTCGTAATTTCAGTAGATAGTTGTGCATAACAGCCACTCGATTTAATTTAGTGTGCTAATAAATGATACAAATACAGGAACAACATTTGATGTATATAAATATTATTCAGTGTTGACAAAACTGCCGTAATTCAAGATATAGTGTTGCAAAACGTTGCACATATGTACTGAATTTACGAAAGTAACCATTATATAAAATTCTCTTGTAATTATTTTCAAATCGACACATTATTTTCTATAGATTTAGCTCTACAAAATTTACATATATTTAGGCTCTGCTTTACTAGGTCAAATTATTGGTTTACAAACATACTTACATAATTATGAACAAAATAAATTAATTTTTTAAGGAATATATACACATATGATGTATTTTATTATATATGTATGTACATTAAGTGTTACCTTTAAACCTTATTTCGTTTAGCGTCAACAATACGAGCCGAGGTTGTTTTGCGTCGATTGTTGTAAATCGATATGCCTATAAAGTGTCCTAAAACTATAAACAAAATTCAGCTAGGCGAATTTACTACCCGAGTATACCGTTGGATTTTTACTGAGCGAACGTCAAAATAAAGAAATTACAAAAACATATTTGCCCGCTTTGCTTAATCGTTATTTATGCTATGATTTTTGATTTTGTTTTGAGTCATTTTGACAATTCACCCAGTGTGTATTTTCTAATGCGATTACCTGTAGTGAATTCGCCTTAGTTGTGTGCGTGCGGTCGTTCTTTTTCCGATACACGTATTTGTTTTCGGCTCTGTTGATAGAAAATCAATAAATTTTGATTTTCATTTTGATGGCTGGATTTTTGTATGTACGTCTGAATTTCTGCTTGACAAAAACAATAATTTTTCTGTCTTTTTTTCATTTCAACAACATCGCGGTTAAGAAATAATTCAACAGACATATTTCAGTTGTGCTATGTTTGTTCATGAAAAAACATCAAATAAAACTACATATGTAGATATTTTAATTCCGCTGTTGTTTTTTTAACAATAAAATTGCTGGGTTGGCTTTAGTTTACCGCGCCAAATGCTATAAAATGAAAGCTACTCAGTATATTTAAATGAAACTTGGTAGGAATGCTATTTAAGTGCTTCTACATCTATATCATTTCGGTTTTTATTAAAAAATTTAAATTTTTCACATTAATTCAACTTTTATGTTTAAGGCTACTTCACAATGCAAACAAGCGACTTGTCTGAAAAATTTGTATAGAAATCACTCAAAAATTCGAGTGCTTTTCATATAAAATTCCTAGACAAGTCACTTGTTTGTCATCTGGAAACAGCACATTAAACCTTTGTCAGCAAAGTCGTTTTGATTATATCATGAAGTAGAAAATCCTTGCGCCCGGCCAAAGCCGGGTATTCAAAATAAAAAAATAATAATTTCTTAGGAAAATGGATATCATTTTGGACTCCACCACTCCTGCCAAAAATTTTCCACCAAAGCGTGGTGCGGTAAACTAAAGCTTACTTTAATTACAAATGAAACAAATTTTTCAATTATGCTGTATTCTTACCACAAACACTTGGCAAATAACTTTGCACACAAAGTCAATAATAAATCATTGTCCAACATATTCTTAATTCGTTTACTACGATGGCAAAATACAAATTGTGATTGAAGCTATTGTTTGCTATAATCATACGACACACACATATGCATTGATTGATGGTTTTGTTGATAGTCTCAGGGCACTTTAGCAATATTATAAACATATGTTGTGATAAGGGTCGTTGCATTTTGGAGTGCATCGATATAATTGGCTCTGATTTTGTCGCCGCCCTTATTGAATCAAAATATTTTTGAATTTCTTTTGCAATAGCATAATTTTAAGAAAGTGGAAAAAGAACTTTACAAGCAATGGCCGATTTAATAAATTAGTGGAGAGATGGAAAAAAATCCATCATTTAGCAAAAGATTTCCAAGGCAGTCTGCCTTGTGACTTCAAAGAACAGTGGGAAAGAATTGCAACGATATTAAATGTTCCCGGTTCACCGAAAAGAGCAGCTAATGTTTAACAAAAGGTAAGATAAATAGTTTTAAATATATTGGATTTTTGAATGGCAAGCAGGTCTTATCTGAAAATCACAAGCTCTCAAATCATCTTGAATTCAGAGTCAAAAGTTATATTACTTCAAAAAATAAAATTGTGTACCATAAATTAAGTCCCAAAATAGAAAAGTCATAAAAGAGCGTAATTGCAAGATATTGATGCAGTTTGTTTTAGAAATCACGATGATTTGAAAGCGTGATTTATTTAAATGTTAAGGTACATTCTGGTGAAAATTACAAACAGGGAACAAAAACATTTTGATCATTTTATATTATTTGAATATCATATTGTGCACATGTGCTTTGCAAATTTACTTTGTAAAGTATATTTATATATGTAAATAAATAAATATTTACAAACAAATAAGCACATTCAAGTTATTATTATTTTTTTATTATTATTGAAAACATTTCTTTTTTTTATACAGGCCTGTCACAGAAAATAATTTCGTTCGAAAATTTTTTCAATTCCGAAGAAGCTTCTTCAGAAAATGAATATCGATAACCGATAAAACTGAAGGAATTTATTCCCTTCGATATATGGAATTTTGGCTTCGCCAAAATAAATAGGAACCTTCGGGCACGCTGAAGCAATTTATTCCCTTCAATTGCAATTTTCTGGGCATAAAAATTACTTATAGTGAAGTAGTATTTAAAATTTTTAAGAAAATGAATAATTTAAATAATTAAAACTAATTGAAAATAAAATAAAAAATAGCAGAAAAGGTGAAAAAAGAAGTTCATTGTAGAAGACGAAGAAAAAATCATCTATTTCGAAAGAAATTTTGAAAAATGTCAAGGGCAGGAAATTCTGTGATTCTGAAGCAAAACCCGTTTGTGTTTACAGTTGGCAAATAAACTCAACATTCAATAAAATTTATACACTATTTTTTTCTGATGACAAAGGGTAATTCACACTCTTATACTTTGTATTTATACTTTGACGAATTTAAGTAACACGTCCAAGTCTAAAAGTTTCAATGCAATACTCTATGATAACAAGTAAGAGTGCTATATTCGGCCATGTCGAATCTTAAATACCCTTTACCAAAGTGTGTAAAATTTAAATATTTATTGGAACTTACTGTTTTCTCTTCTAATAGCACTAAACTTCAAAGCTCAAAACATGTACGATAACCAGTAAGTGACAACACTGATGATTTTTCAAATTGTTTTATTTTAATAAAATAAAATTTACTATTTACATACATTCACAATATTATGAGTGCTTTTCCGTAGAATTAAAAAAAATAATCATAAAAACAATAACAAGCTAAGAATCGACTGTGGCATGTCAAATTAAAAATTTGACAAAAATGAGCACCATGTGGGACTGAAAATTGAATTCCCGCATGCCAGCTAAAGCACTATCCACTGAGCTATCAATGCCTTGGAAAGGAGTGCTCCTTGACTGTTTATTATTGTTCTATTTAAATTTTCGATTTTTATTTTAAGATTGATTTCATATTATGCTTAAATGTCTGCATGTATCAAGTTACGTGTGTATGTTAAACAAGTGAAACAGGAAAGTCAAAATAGAAAATAAAAAGTATATAGCTTTCAAAATAGCAACATGTTTTTCGAACTTTAAAATAATTGAAACAAAATAAATGTTGCTCGTAGATAAACATGTTGATAATGTGTTCATATAAAATTAAAAAATGTTATGAACACATCAACATGTTTTTCTGACAACATTATTTTGTTCAAAATTTTGAACTAACATGTTATATATTTAACGGAAATAAGAATTGGTCGTAAAACAAGCTTATTTATGATTTTTGTTGTATAAAGATTTCAATATTACTGTTATTCAAAATGTTTTAATTTTTTTTTTTTAATTTTTGTTGTGAAATTTTTATTATATATTTTTCCTGAAGATGCTAACAAATTGTTAGCGAAATATCGAGAATAAATTAACTATATAAATATTTTTATATAAAACAAGATCTGAAGCTGTAATAATTATTTTAACATGAAGAGTAAGTATTTAGTTAGGTAAACATTAATAAAAAAATGAAGGTCGCTCAAAAATCTTATTTGGAAAAAATTATTTAAAACTAAACAATGTAACTATTTAATATAAATTTTAAAAATGGTTTTATTTTCTTTTTTGACTTGTTCTCTTTTTTCTGTCTTGTTTCTCTTATTATTATTTCTTTCATTCTTTCTTTCACACATGTACGTTACATTAGCCTATCAGTGCAAAAATGAAGAGGAATATTTGTATACATCCTTGTTTGTTTAGTTCTGTTTTGAGATTTTCTTGCTTCTCTTACTCAAAAACACATGTATGTATATACATGCATACATACATACTTTGATACTTCTGTACATTTAAGCAAAATATGAAATCAAACTTATAATAAAAAATTAAATTTCTGATAGAATAAAAATATATACACACAAAAAGTAAAATATCTACAAGTTCGGTGGCTCAGTGGGTAGTACCACTGGCAAATATATCAGCAAAAAGTTCAGCCCGCGCTTCGTTTTACTCTTTTTTATAAAACAATAAATGCACGCAAAATTTAAAATTTTAATCATTAATTATTTTGTCTATATCTCAGTTAATTTATGCCCGCTTATTTTTTATAAAACAATAAATGCACGCAAAATTTTAATCATTAATTATTTTGTCTATATCTCAGTTAATTTATGCCCGATTTTGTTAATTTTCGAACTTGTATCACTAAAGATACTTAAATTACGATTACCATCACATTTGGATCTATAAGTTGTGTAATGGCTTCAAAAACGGCGTTTAAAACATGTCTATTTACTAAACAAACTTAATATACCCTTTCGGTAGAAACAAGCTCAGTATGAAATGTACATTTCCACTTTGAGCTTGATAATTATAAATAGATGGAAAATTTTCAATACATTTTGTTATGTAAAATTTTAAAATTTGAAGTTACATTTCACACTGAGCTTGTTATTTGGTTACTTAAAGAATGGAAAAATTTTTCATACATTTTTGTATGTAAAATTTAGAAATTTGACTTTAAATTTGCAAAAGAAAATATATTCAGCCCAATTCTATATATTCTAATGAAATTTCTTCCCAAAGACAAAATATATATATATATATATATATATATATATATATATATATATATATATATATATATATATATATATTTTTAAGTGGAAACATTAACAAACATCATGCTCCATTTTAGGTCAGATATCTTTTCTACGGAATTCTTTTTATTTGTTAACTTTTCGTTAAGCTAAAATGGAGAAAATAAAATTTCTCACGGAATTTGTTTTAGAATTGGTCTGATTGAAAATTTTCCCATTTTACCCAGTAAACAGTAAACGAAATCAGTGTGAATTGCGCCATTATAATAATGAATAATAATACGATAAGAACTGAAAATCCGTTTCTGTTTTATGAAACAATCGGGCTTTAAGTTTTTGTATGCTCTTGTATTAGTGAACACGCAGAAACTTCATTAGACTTGTGTCTGTTAACATTTATTATTTTTAGGTTAGATCTAGCTTCTTAGTTGTTTTGTCTAATAGCTCTTCAGCAGTCCAGATGCTGAAAGTCGGTCTTCTGATGAAAATAAAATAAATCTATTTGTTAACTATCGAGTGTTGGTTGTACTCTGTTCTAGTTGAATCTATATAATTATTCAAAAATTATTTATTCACTATTAAGCAATTTAATTACATTTTTATATATGTATCTATTTTATTTGATCTTTATATTTATATTTAAAATAATTGTTACAGCTCCAGATCTTGTTTTTTATATAAAAAATGTTTTTATATAATTTATTTTCGATATTTCGCTAACAATTTGTTAGCATCTTCAGGAAAAAAATATAATTAAAATTTTTGATAACAAATATTGAACGAAAAATTTTTGAGTAATAGAAAAAACAAATTATAAACATGAAAAATTTTTTTAAAAAATAACAGTAATATTAAAATCTTTACAAACAAACAAAATAAAAATAAAAAGAAACTTGTTCTACGACCAACATTTACTCTTCCAAAACAGCAACAGAGAATGAATTTTAAATCTGACACAGAAAATTTGTAGCACAGTCTTATAGATATTTGGTTAGCAGAAGATTTTATTTTTAATTGTATAATTTGTGAGAATAATATTTAATTTTTGTATAAAAACATTATCAAACATGCTTATCTACGAGCAACATTTTATTTGTTGTTAAAATTATTTTAAAGTTCGAAAACAACAAGTTGCTGTCTTGGAAGAGTAAATGTTGGTCGTAACAAGTTTCTTTTATTTTGTTTGTTTGTAAGATTTTAATATTACTGTTATTTTTTTATAATTTGTTTTTCTATTACTTAAAATTTTTTCGTTCAATATTTGTTATCAAAATTTTAATTATATATTTTTCCTGAAGATGCTAACAAATTGTTAGAAATATCGAAAATAAATTATATAAAACATTTTATATAAAACAAGATCTGAGCTTCAATTATTTTAAATATAAATACATATTTTTTATTTATTTGTAAGTCAAAGACATTTTAGTTGTTTTTGCGTAGTGTTTCAAAATGTCTAAAGCAGCTCGTCAATAGACTCGAGAAACCTTTTTAAAATATGCTCTAACATTCACTTTATAATATTTTATTATTTCTACTGAAATAATGAGAATTTTAAGAACATTTAAAACACATTTTCAAAACGAAAATAGCTTTTTCTATATTGCTACATATGTATGTATGTATTTTACTTTTTTAGCAACGATTTGTATATTTGAAAATGTTAAAAAGTAGACATTTTCCAATATTCAATTATATAAAAATATTAATATATTGGCGATACTTTTGCTTTTTCGATATATCGATATCACCGATATTTTACTGTCGATACACCGAGACTAGTTTTTTTAACAAAATATTCAATTTTCAACTTTTATTTTAGCATGATAATTATAAAAATAACCTATTAAAAGCATAACATAAAATCAAAACAGAATACATAATAAAATTTTTTGCTTTGCACAACTGAGTGCTGTCGCATCTGAAAGAAATTTGAGAACACTTTGTTTTTAAATAAAATTCGTGATATCAATTTTTAATCTTTGCAATGTTATTTTATAATTTTAATTTTAACATGATCTCAAATCAATTTGTTGTCTTTAAATTTCATTACTATTAATTTTAAATCTTGAATCAATCTAAATCAATGTCATCGTTTATGTTGCAAAATCTTAAATATTGAAGATATTGTGTGGCATTTTGTTGTTTGAAAATTTGAATTTTGTTGATATGAATGGCTCATTAATAAAGTCTGTTATGTTGCATAATAGAAGAATTGCTCTACTTGAGTTTTGTTAATTTTACTTGAGCTCAATTTAATAGTTTGCGATTTATCGGAATCGATAGCGGCGATATTTATTTTGAGTACCGGATCGGTCATTTCGCTGTTTCCTAAATAGAATACACAACAAATGTCAAAAAATCCGAGTATCATTCAAATAAATATAAAATTTGAAGAATTAAATAAATTCATGATTAATGAAGCTGAGTAGCATCAGCTAAATGTCTACGGCATATAGACTGGGCAAAAGAACAACTAAAAAGGTCTTTTGACCTAAAATAATAAACATTTACATAATTAATACGCTGGCACGTTTTTTGTAATTCCTTTTACTCGGTAATTCTGAAATGATTTTCGGAAAATATTTATCAATTTTAAGCAAGTTTTCGTAGATGTGCACAATCTAATTTTCATTAAAATCGATTCAGGCTATTGAATTTTTACTAATAACATTAAAGAAATATGTATAAATAAGCCAATGCTTTTGCATAATCTTACTAATTCCAACAAACAATCCAAAGAGAAAAGAAAATATGAAAATAAAGAGGAATAAAGTGCAATAACTAAAATAAATCAGCCTTATTCTAAATATTCTCGCGGAATTTCTCCCAAAGAGAAAACTCTTCTAGAGAAGAGTATATTTTTCATTTCTTGAAAGTAAACACGTTGACAAGAAGCATCATACCCCATTTTAGAGTCAGCTATGTTACTTTTTGGTAAGAATTTTTGTATTTGTTGTGTTTTTGTTGAGTGTGAAAATAGGGAAATAAAATTTCTCAAGGAATTTGTGTTTAGAATTCGCGACAGTGATTTCTTTTAATATTAATAGAATACGGTCGATTGAGTCGATCGCTTAAGCTGCATACAACCCGTTAATATCTATCTAAGCATGTTTTCTCTCCCTCCTCGTAGCATTTTTGATTTATGCCAAATGCGATGTTGTACATTCCTGGTTTAAAGAACAAACAAATTTTCTTTTTGCTTTTTGGTTTTTTTTTTTTAATTGCATAATTTTGTATGTAAAGCCTGGTGCTGTATTCAAAACTGTGAACAAATTTCATACTAAACAAATGATGCTGCATATGATTTTTATTAGAGAATTTTTTTTGTACTGTGAACTGATTACGGCTGCGCAGCAGTATTTTATGCTTATTTCACATAAAAGTTTCTAAATGAAGTTTGAATGAAAATTTCACATGAAATAGTGAACAGAGTACCAGGCTTAAGTATGTATGTATTTAATGTGTGTGTGTATTTGTTTTTTTATTGTTATATTTTATAAGTTCATTTATTACACTAAAAATTAACTTTTTCTTTTCATTTGGAAACTAAAAAAACTTACAATATAAAACATCGGAAGAGATATACATATGTCACTATATTTATCGATTTATGCTAAGTGTATGTGTAGTATGTATAGCATGTACATATGTATGTAAGCATATCGGAAATATATCTGATTTACACTACTATACATACATACATAAGTATTTTAGTTTTGGCCTTATGTTTGCTCCCAGCAGGTGCAACACATTAATATTTAAAAATTAAATACAAAACATGAAAATTATAAATTATCTGTCAAAGGAAAAATAATAGTCTTTGCTTTATTTATTAAATAAGTTTGTGAAGAGTTATCCTTCATAGCACGACAGCTACATACATAGATACATATCTTACAAAAGTAAAAGTAAAAAAAACTATATATATATAAAAACTTTATTTTATTCATAAGGCCTTTTCTATAACAAAGTTTCTAACATTTAATATTAGTATGGATGTGTGTATGTATAAGAAATTAACTTAACTAGATACACACAGAGTGAGAGAGTGAGAGCGAGAGATATGAATGGATGAGGGAGTGATGAAAAAAAGGGCTAAAAATTCAGGAGGTTAAGTCAATTGAAATAATGTGATTCTTATTTAATAACAATGGTAATGATGTGCGATTCTGTTCTGCCAGTGTGTTGGAACTTGTTAGTTCTTTCTTTCTGTCCACCAAACCGTCTTCAATATTTGTAATTAAATTCACATTTTGTTCGGATATAATCCACTTGCCGGGATCATCTGTTAAGTTGCTGGCTAAGGACTTTGATTTTTTGAACACTTGACTGCTTTCGTTATTGTTTCTTTTAAATTTTGTGATTTAGCTTGAGACATTTTTGAGGAACGATTCGAGGAGAAAATGTATAGTGATGGTCGAAAGGGCTCCGATAGGCTGGATTTGGATTTTATATCTTCATTACGGCTAAAGAGGAATTGATGCATTTGGCGCCTACGTTGTCTTGCTGTTGTTGTTGTTGTTTATTCACAATTTTCATCAAACATGAGGTACTGTTGTAATTTTCGATACCGGTGTGTAAATTTTTATACGACTGTCAACCAAAAATGAAGAATCTACAGTTAAGTTGAGTTGCTTCTCGATATCCGTTACCGTTGCGTTGTGCAACGTTTTCAATGCATTTTTATTAAATTTATTATTCTTGTTGTCACTGGGTGGTGTGATATTTGATGATGGCCCTAAACTACTTTTGTTAGCAACGCTTGAGAGGTTTGAAGAACATAACTTGTTTTGATTGTCTTCGTCTACATCTTCTTCATCGGAGGTACATAAATCGATTGTATCAACTATTATTTCATTGGAAGGATATGACGATATCTTCCAGTTGGAACTTCGCGAATTGTCTCGTGTTAGTTTGATATTTAATTTGTTGCCACTTGAAGATGGGCTCAATTTTGTATTTATATCGGCGATTTTTTTAATCTTACCGAAATGGGACGACATCGTCTTAACAGAGTTGAATTGATGAGTAAAATATTCTCCATTCTTCGTTTTTGTGAATACTGGCGTCGTGGAAAAACATACAAATGGGCACTGTAATCCTGCGGCTCTTAAAAGTGCAATGGGGCGCAAACGTTGAATTTCGTTTTCGAAAACTTTGGTCGTGATGTTATCTTAGATACTAATGGAGCATGACAAAACCGTTCAATGCGGTCCAGGCGTTCGATCAAATATTCCGACGTTAATACAGTTTTAGTAGCTCTCAATAACAGCTGACCAGCAGGCGAAGATAGCGGAATTGTAGGACAACGCGATGCTAAATGAACTGCTCGATTTCTTCTTGAGATGCGTTTCTTTTATCAATTATCATGAACTGGCTTTCCTTCTGCAGAGCGCTTGAAGCAATACAACCGCCCTCACCTTTGCTGACCGAGTCCTTATTATTGCATTTGTTGTAAATTAAAATTTAACAAAAAACCAATACGCTGTTTACTATCTTCCAAGTTGTCTTTGTCTATAAGCTGACTATCACACAACTCCGAGTGTCACACAATATAACATCATCGTCTTCAACGTACATGTTTTTTCATGTTCCTGAAAATGAACAAAGTTGCATAAATTTATTTTTGTGATTAAAAATGGTGACAAGCAATATTCTAACAATCAAATTGTTTATCAATTCAACATGAAAATTAAAGCAACAGATTAAGAGGTGGAGGTGGGGGTGGGGTATCCAATCAATAATAAATTTTATACATGTTATTAAGCGTCCAACTCATTTGCGGCTTTTAGCGACGAATACAATTGTGTAACTTGAGTTTCTTAATTTGGCAATATCTTGTTAAATTCGTGATAATTTTAGCTTTTATTTCATTGCTAAAATTTTTTGATTTTCTATTCGCTAATGCCGAAAGTTTGCCAAAATAGCAAATTTTTGCAATTTTAATAATAAAATAAAGCTACAGTTATCACGAATTCAATTTCAAT